>SADC01000431.1:76008-145628 GCA_004194705.1 Ditylenchus dipsaci
ACACGTGGAATTTATTTATCCTTACTTGAGTTTCGATGTTACAATAAAAGTTATGGGTCAAACAAATCAAACTAGTGGGAAATCTGAAAATGACTTTTGGAGGTAACCCAACTAAATAAGTGCCTCAATTCTATTCAGACAATAAAAATTGAATATTAAATTTGTCGAGAAATTTTAAATTTCTGCTTTCTTCAATGCAATCCAAAAAGGCAAAATTTTGAAAGGAAAAGAGAAAAATCGAAATTTAAACAAACCTAGCTCTATTTACCTTTTATTTTGATTGAATAAGGAAAGTTTTCATTATCGGGTATGCTAATAGAGTGACTGCACCAAGGACAATCAATTTGGCAACTCTTCAGCATAGTAGAAGTCTGATTCCATATGATGATGAACAATTCCGCAAAACACATCATTACAGTACAGCACTTGAGGGTCTTCTAGCAACTTCCCACATACTAAGCAGTCCATATCATTAATGGAAATGGTCTTTTTTAAAGCAAAGTATTCAATTCTGTCATGTGGATAACTGCTGAGATTAAAAAATTGGCGCAAGCGTTAAGTGTCACTGGAGAGATAAGATACCGTATTGTATCTAATAGGCCGGCACTCTCCAATAACCCGGCACCCCTAAATTTTGACTATGATTTGAGAGTTAAGCCATTGTTTGATTAAAATTTTCACATTTTAGTGGTTTGAAAATAACCCGGCATGCCGGTCTATTAGAGTGAATACGGTATGTGAACTATTTAAAAAAAATTCTCTTACTAACTGCAAATGTTAGTGTAACATGATTTATAAATAATTATTTTTATAGCATTTTTTAGTTTTTCATGTTACGTATAATAAAAAATACTTCATTCTCGACATTTTCATGAAAATAATAAATATGTGTTCAGCATTTACCGTATTTACTGTATTAACTCCCCACCCTCTAATAACTCAATAAGTCCCCACTCTACGGACCCTATATCAGCCTAGAGCGAACATTTCGCAAATCTGTTTTTTGCGTTTTCTCAGTTGCCGCGAGTTAACCTGATTACACTTTCAGGTTTTGGTTGAGCACCCAAAAATCTCAAAATCGACCACAAAATTTTCCGATTTTTTAAAGGTTTGAAAAATAAATCCCCATGAGGACTTAATACAGTAAATACGGTATTATCGAACATAAGTTTAAAAAAGTATGAATAAAATAGAATCAGGGCTGAGAATTTGAAATTCTTGCTCTTGATCTTGCTTTTAGCTCTGATGCTCATAGTTTTCTTGGCTACTATGATTTTTGATCTTGACTTGCTCACGGATTTTTCATCTATGAAATGCTTTTGCAACCTGTTATGGCAAATCATAATGATTAATAAATATAATTAAAATAAAAATTGTTTTTAAACAATTCAACCGAAAAAAAAAGGCAGGAGTTCCTTTTATGTCATACGCCAAAAAGGCGTTTCAAGACTTCCTAACGCCGTTTTAAGTTGTAAAAACGGTAGAAAACATGTTTTTAGGGTGCGGAAAGCACTTTTTGGGCGAATATTTTTTTTGACCAAAAATGACATTTTTTGCCTTGGTCCCCCTGTTGTCCAAAAATTGATTTTTTTATTTCATCTAAAACTCAATGTTAAGGGCTTTCTTACCCAATTTCACGCTGAGCACAAATCAGATGTTAATTTTAGCTTTTAGTGTTACAATAAGGGCCTAAGCCTAAGGCCTAAGCTCAAGCCTAAGGCCTAAGCCTAAGGCCTAAGCCTAAGGCCTAAGTCTAAGCCTAAGTGAAATTGGGTCAAGAAAGCCCTTAACATTGAGTTTTAGATGAAATAAAAAAATCAATTTTGGACAACAGGGGGGACCAAGGCAAAAAATGTCATTTTTGGTCAAAAAAAAAATTCGCCCAAAAAGTGCTTTCCGCACCCTAAAAACATGTTTTCTACCGTTTTTACAACTTAAAACGGCGTTAGGAAGTCTTAAAACGCCTTTTTGGCGTATGACATAAAAAGAACTTTAGCCAAAAAAAAGATTGAAATTATATTTTAGCCTCCAAAAAATACGATACAAAAAATATCCGCGGATAAGTTTCCAAAAATCCGCGTATTGTATCCGCGGATCTGTCAAGAATCTGCGGATTGTACTCGTGGATTTTTCGTTATCGCTACGGGGGCAGATAAACATTACAATCCGAAAGGATTTATTGGGAGTGAACATTTTCATTGTGTCAATTTGTTCTGACCTTTAATTTGAAAACTTGAAAAGCTCGTGTGAGACAAAAATAACTAATATATTCGTAATCGTAGACATATTTGTTTTATGGTAACATTATTATTTGTTGAATAAGTGAACAAAAGCTCTGAATTTTTTCTAACTAATATTGCATTTAAAAAATGATATAACCTCAGGGCTCTCATTTCTATACTAGGTTTCAGTTTTTTTATTATGAAATGGCAACATAATTATAAGATAACAGTTGAAATTTTCAAAATTTTCGCTTGCTGCCTGTTTTCTCTTGAGTTTTAGTAGCTATTATATGTTCCTTCGAATCTTTTGTAATCTCGACTTTCACATAATAAAACAGGGCTGCCAGCTATTGGAAAATTTCTAAAGATTTTGCTATTTTTTATGTTTGAAATGCAATAGAATCTAAAAATCACCATTTTTAGCAATCTTTTAATTTTGCAAGCAAAATGCTGATGTTGGCTTAGAATCCTTGTGATGAAGTACAATAATCAGAAAACTCGCTAAAATAACATTTTTGTGAAAAAGAAATATTTTCACTCTTATTTATCGATAATAAAGATAAAGATTAAATTGACAGAGAAATTACAAAATCAGTTTTCAAATCGCTGTTAAAATAGGGTTGGCCAAATTTGTAGAGCTATTTGTTCTGGTTATATTTTTTCAGATTTATTGTGTGTCGGCTAGATTTTATCTTCCAAAACCACGGCGTAGTTGAAAAACGCTTGTGGAGCTCATTCTTACATCCAGCAATGGTGGCAGCTGCCGCGGATCCAGTTTTGCTCTCTAGATAGTCCATTTAATTTTCTTGAATGCATTTGAATATTTTTGTGGCCCTGATGCATTTTCAATGTTCCAAATTGTGTCCAGCATCTATTGCGAAAAATTGATACCTGAGAGTTGAGAAGCCCATAAGGAAAAGTGCTAGCATCATGCAGAGTGGCCTTTTATGCGACGTGGAAGTCTACAAAATATAGTAATACCAAATATAGTACGTTACAGTCGAAACTTTTTGGCAGCTGTTTTCTGGAGCTAACGATGTGATTCAGTAAAGTACGTAAGTACACATTCCTTTTCAGAAAGATCAAAGATCTGAAAAATCTACGTAACTAATAAACGACGACAGTCATGACAAACAAAACCAAATTACCTTGAGACTGTCATCACTGAGTCCGATAACAAGGAATCTTCCTTCTTGAGGTCACTTGACCAGGTCTAGAAATGCGCCATCATCGAAGTTGACAACAGCCGCTGGTAGTCGAACCTGTGACCTACGCGTTGCGTATATAAAGTTCCCCCTCCCTTTAATTTGGCTGCCCTGGACAAACAATTGGCCTGAAAATTCTGCCCGAAAATAATAAAAAATTTGAAAATAGGATAAAAACTTTCATTGTTGGAGTGGTAAATTACTTCAAATTTATGATCGAAAAATAAGCGCCCCCCTTCTAATTGCCGCCCCCACCCCCCTCTAATTGCCGCCCCCCCCCCTAGAGGTCGATCGGAAAATAAGCGCCCCGGGGCGGCAATTAGAGGAAATACGGTATATTAACGTAGCAAGACTAGGTGAAAGTCACGTGCCGAACACAGCATTATAAGTTGACAATTCACATGTGATGTTAGTTAAAAATATTATTACCGTATAACTATAATTGTTAAAAAATATCCACGTGTATTTATTATTATTGATCGCAATTTAATGAAGCTGGTTTTTATTTTCAGGAGTCAAAAAACATTTTTTTAATTAATAATTTTCTAAAAAATACATTTACATATAGTTTTTTGATAAGATTCTCTGTCCCGTTTTCTAAGTGTCACACTTTTTATGTGTGTCACAATAGGTAGCTTGACAAGGTGGGCCTAGCAAAAAAAGTAAAATAATTGTTGTTTTGGGCATCGAGTCTATGAAACTTATGTGTGGTGGCAAATATAATTATTTGATAACTGATGGTCGTAGGTGGTGTCCAGGGTGAAAGTTAAAGGACGTTCGAGGTAGGCGTATTCCAATAGTGGTACTCATCTGGTGGTATTAAGCTAAGGGCACACACTTGGTGGTACCATCACAGAAAGTAGTGACCAGGGGTGTTGCTCTGGTGATAGTAGCTAAATAGAAAAAACCACGTACCAATGCCACATGTAAATTTTGAACCGAAGGCTGAGGAAAAAGAATAAAACAGAAAATATACCTAAGGCCAGAACAAAGAAAGACATCATGAACCTAGAACGTGAAATGAGACAGATATTAGTGACGAGTAATTTCGACTTATCAACCTGGGCTCTGTACCCATATAGAAAAAACCACTTTGCAATAGCACATGTAAATTGGCACCCGATAAGCGTAGCCACATGGAGGTACCAGGTGGTGGTACACATGTGGGTTTATCCAGATGAAAGCAGTGATTGCTCCGGCTCTGCTCGAAGCAAGAGCAGAGCCGGAGCAAAAAATTGCAAAGTGGAGGATAGGCGAGTAAAAACGAGTAGCGTCGAAACTTCTTAGAAATAACATGTTAATTAATTCTCCTATTTTTATTAGACGCTTTACAGTAGACGCTTTACCTGTCTATAAGAGTAAAACAAGCATTTTGACTGAGTATGGAATAGATATGAAAAAAAATGTTGACCAATTACAGAAGTTCATTGATCAGTGCTTCACTATATATCCTCTAGCATTTAATTTGAATAAGTTGAACAGGTTCAAAAAATTGCAAGAAAAGATTGCTGGAATTGTTAATATAAAAAAAGAAAAAGGAAAGTATTTAATTTTTTCGAAAAGCAAATTTTTGTTATCACAGAATAAGTATGTTATATGCTCAAAAGGAAATCTGAAAAAATACATGCGCAGCTCTATAACATTTTGGCAATACTGGCTGCACAACAAGAAAATATTGAAAAATTCCGAATATTTTATATTTTCACAAAAAATCTGGAGGATGAAGTGATGCAAGAACAACAAGAAGAATATGAGAAACCGGATTATGAACATTATAGAGAAGCAAAAAAGTTAGAAATACAAAACGCTATGAAAGAGCTACCTAGCTACGAGCTTAAAATATATAAATTAAGGCGCTTCGATTTAAGTAAAAAAGTCGACGAAGTGACAAAAGAAATTGAAATTTGTTTTAATAATATCATTCACACAGCAAATGATAATAAGACTTTTGACCTGAATAATCTAAAAAGCTTTGAAATAAAATGGGAATTCGATAAAATAATTTCACGAGGAGATACAGAAATTAGGAAATATTGGATCAAAAACGGAATATATGATGTTCTTAAGAGAAAAAATGCATACATTGCATTGGTAAGCCTTTATGAGTATGCTGCAACATTAGCAGCCCACCATGTTATTGCAGCACAGCAAAATTTTAAAAATCTTTACGTGAAAACTAAAAGCTTAGAAGCTAGTGATTCAGCAGGCATGACGCAAAACGAAAAAGTGCCAAATTACGAATCGAAACAACCTACAAAGAAAGAAAGAGAAATGCAAGCTTTGAAATCACTGCCAGAATACAAAAATAAAGGGTCAATTTTAAATTTGTATGGACTGGAAAAAGAATCTAATCTTGAAACACTGGAAAAACACTTGTCACCAAACAACTCTATTAAATTTTATAATCTTCTAACAATTTCAGCTGCACAAGATGTCATTGTTGCAGAAGAGAAATTCACAAGTGTTCACAGCGTATTGAATTACCATCAATCAATTCTGAGTAGTTTATAAGAAAGTTGTCAGTAATTATCTTAATCACAGTACTGTCTGTTGATGACTTTCAGAGTTTAGTTTAAACCCAAAAGAATCCTAAAGTGTAAAGTTAAAAACTTTGAAGCTGTTTTGGTCTTTCCTGTCCTTCTTGATCACACAAAAACAGTTATTTATAGCGCAGTTTAATATGCTTTTGCAAAAGTTAGTTATAACAAAAGTTCGAAGCTACTTGTTTTTTAACCACATCCTCCCCCCCCCCTCTTTTAGAAAGCTACTCGGTTTCACCACCAACCTAGACCGCCCCCCTCCCGCCCCAATAATTTTTCAGGTACCTTAAACCCATACTTTTTTTTGAAAGATGCCGAAATTAGTACGGGTTTATATTTTTTTATATTTTTTGTTTCAGGTTTTTTGCTTTATTTTGTACCTTATTGTATTTTCAAGCTTCGAATACTTTCATTGCATGAAATTTGATTGCCATGGTGGTGTTTTGGTTAGAGATGAAAAAATGTTAAATTTGGATGACTCGATGATACTGGTCACTATCAAAAAATTGAGCAGAGCACAATAAATTCATTTTCAAAAAAAAATTTTAGAAGCTTGAAAATACATTAAAGAACATAATAAAGTAGAAAACCCGCAACAAAAAACAAAAAGCAGATAGTGGGAATCGAACTCGAGAGCATTACCAAGGCAATAACTCACTACCTACTGCACCACGAGGTCACATATTTGGCTGCGTCTTCAATAAAACTATATTTTTTCTATACATTTCTATACTTTCAAATGCATTTTTCACCTCCAAAATCCACTTCTCGGCAGAAAATAATCTCTTAGTCAAAATGGATTTTCGATTCTCTATCGAATAGTATATAGGGTTTATGCGTATTGCGTGAACACTACTATATGTTCCGTTGTTAGGAAATTTTTTAGAATGAGGTCCTGTTGACTCACAAGCCCCGTTTTTCATCTTTGATGCTGTATTTTACATGCACCTACATTGTTTTTTGTTCTTTTTCTGTGCTTACTGCAAAAGCGCTGAATATCTCGATTAGTCAATAAACACATTTTTCAGATGGCCTGAATTTTTCGTTGCCGTATTGTCAAAACAGACTACATTTACCGTATTTTCTCTAATATACTAGTTAGGGAAAACATGTCAAAAACAAAATTTTTCAAAAAATTTTGCATTGGCTCTTCATACAAAAAAGGAGAAAATGTGAAAAAAAAATTATTTCGATTCAAAATAATGCACTATCAACAATTTCACTGTTATGTGTCAGAAAAAGTCGTTTTTAACGTTTAAATTAGGGTTGATCGCATTCGTGCGCAATGGTGGCATCCCTTGATAAATGGAATTGGACCCATGTACTACTGTTTTTATTCTTTCTCGGCTATTGTGTAAACGACACTTCAAAGTACAGTCGACGCTCGATATTACGAACCCACGATACAACGAACTCTCGATATAACGAACCGATTTTTTTATTTGGCCAACAATAAAGTACAATGACTAAGGTGGCCGCTCCATATTACGAACTCTCGATATGACGAACCCCTGTGGCTGGTCCCCAGGGGGTTCGTTGTATCAAGCGTCGACTGTACCTGTATAAACACTTGTTACTGTCACTATATCAAGATATGAAATAAAAAAGCGAAAAATACCTACAACCATGATTTATTGATCCGGATTTTCTTTGGCTAAAATTCATTCACGCCCTCAAAAAGCTTATTTGCGCCCTCAAATCTATATATTGCCATTTTTAGTCAATTTTTTAGGTAGAACTTTTTTTAAATTTTCACACCAGCGCGTAGCCCTGAATTTTTGCTTTCTAATAAGCTATCAAACTTTGCTGAATGAATTTAAAAATTCAGAGATTTAGGGGTTTTGAAAGACAAATTTTCTTGAAAATTTATTTTTTAAAACCCCCAAATCTCTGCATTTCTAAATGCATTCAGCAAACTTTGATAGCTCATTAGGAAGCCAAGATTCAGGGCTACGCGCTGGTGTGAAAATATTAAAAAAAGTTCTACCGAAAAGTTGACTAAAAATGGCAATATATAGATTTGAGGGCGTAAATGAGCATTTTGAGGGAGTAAATCACTTTTAGCCATTTTCTTTGTATTATTTCCATGCATACCTCATGCTGTAATTTATTATTATTGTCATAATTTTTATGCTTGTAAGAAAGAGAAAATTTGCGCGATTATTTTAAAGTCGATTTTTTATGTGTTCATTTTATTCATTAATAGGCTTTTCGGTAGCAAAATATTGCGGAAAATTTTCTCTTTCTTACTAAGCATAAAGACTATGAAAATAATAAACCACAGCACAAGGTATGCTCAGCAATAATACAAAAAAATTCGGATCACGAAAGATGGCTGTAAGTATTGTTTTTCTTTATTTGACCCCTTGGTATATTGACAAGAACATATGTACTCATTTTTTGAAGAACAATTAATTTTGTACCAGATAAGCTATAGAGATTTCACTCAGAGTTTTTGAAAAAACGACATGGCGAAAAAACCATACCGAGTTTTAAAAAAAGCTACATTCGAGTTACGGAGCCGCAATTTTCATAAGCACAGAATTACTCAGCATGAAATTCTGAGTGAAAAGCGACGCTGGTCAAGGTCGGCCTTGACCGTGATAAACATCAAAAAAGTTGGAAAACCAACTTTTGAAAAGAAAGCTGCATTGAATGCCAAACTTAATCATTTTCAAAAGATCTTTCGTAATTTTTACAGCAAGCTTGTTTCAATATAAAAAGTGTTAAAGTTTTTAAAATTTTCAAATTAGTAGTTACAAATTCCTTCGCAAAAAAGATGGAAGATAACAAATTGAACAACTTTTTGATCAAACTGTGGACCATTTTGGAAGATGAATCAATTAGCAACACTATTTGTTGGGACAGAACTGGCGACAGTTTCCATGTTTATGATGTTTACAGGTTTTGTGAAGAGGTTTCGCCTAGATTCTTCAATTTCAAGAGCATGGCCTCATTTGTCAGACAGCTTAATTTGTGTTAGTGCATTTTTTGTTCATTATCGCTAAAAAAACTTACATTTATTGTGATTTAGATGGCTTTAAGAAAATTGCCACAGTTGATAGATCTGTGCTTCACAATGACAATAATACCGAGCCTATGCAATTTGCTCACCCATTTTTTCGTTATGGTAAGCTTTTTTTAAAAAAAATTTAAAACTTTCAACCCTACCGGAGTATAAAAAGGCCCACCGCATCCTACACCCCCCCCCCCCCCGCCAAATAAATTTTTATTTTGAAGCGTTTCCAAACACCCTATATCGACCTTAAGTTGCCTCAGGAGTTCGAAAAAGACATTTTTTTCGAGTTTTGGTTAATTAAAAATTGAGTTTTGTACATTTTAAAATTTCGACCATTGGCCTGTTGTGGCGTGTTTTGGACACTGGAATTGGGAAAAAAGAGAAATGCATTTTTGAGCGCACACTTACATACCTTAGGCGCAAATCACTCGAAAGTGACTCTGGATGCATAAAAAATGTATGCATACCAAAGTTTCTTTATGCGGTAAGCCCCAGTCAACAAAACTATTGGTCTATTTTCTGGTCCTTTCCCACCCCGAAATAGCCCTAAATCCCTTCAAAAACGGTCAAAATAGGTATTTTGAGTGGTCCCGAAACTCAATTTTTTATAGACTAGAACACAAAAATAATGTCTTTTTCGAGCTACTGAGGCAATTTAGGTCTATATAAGTTGTTTGGAAACACTTTAAAGAAATTTCAAAGAGTATTTTTCTCTAACACAACTTTTTCATTTTCATCTATTTCGCACCTTTTGCACCGACAATACCAAGGATATACAAAGAAAAGCCCACTTCACACTGAAATTTATTGGGGTGCAAAAAAAATTGAGGGAACTAAAAGAGATAAAAAAAAAACTCTTTGGAGAGGGCCCTCCACTTGGGCTCTTACGGGCGGGGACACTTTTTAATTCCGAAAATATTCAGAAATTAATTTTTAAATTATTTTTTGCTTGCATCTAAAATTTTATAAACATTTTAAACCATCTACTAGTTGAGCCCAAAGTTGCTTGACATTGCCAGACCGGACAACTTAGACAACTTTCACTCCACCATAACTACATATATCTGTTCATAGATATTGCTGCACAAAGATATAAAATTTTAATTTTGAATAAAAATCAAAAAATTATTCAACAAACATTTTCGGAGTGAAAAAGTGTCCCACATCGATTCAAATTTCGGAAATGCCGCTTTATCCAAGAAGCATGGTCTTTTGAGCTAACAATAATGAATTCATACTTTATATATTCAGGACATCCGCATCTGCTCAAAAAAATAAAACGTAATCAAGTTGCTATCAAACGACGAGCTTCAAGGCAAGATGTTCAGCTGCTCGATGCTGAACAATCTCAGAACACAACCTTACCTTATCGCCAAGAGCAACAAAATATGGTTACTTTGCCGGAATACGACTTAAATTACTTGCTAGAAGAGCTGCAACAGTTTAGAATAAAAACTGCAGACATGCAAAACACTATTGTTGACTTGACCAACGACAATCAGCTTTTGTGGAATGAGGTAGGGATTGCAGCTGCTTATTTTCCAAACCTATTTTTTACTTATTTAACTAGCAACGTTCATATAAACAACTGCTAACATCAAAGTTCACATATAATTGACTTAGCGAGGTTAGGCAATGAGCAAGCTAATTGCCTCAACTAACAACAGAAGATATGATAGAGTCTATACGACACGGGGAAACAATATAAACCATTTGAAAATTTGAAAATAATTATTTGACATAAATATTATTTTGCCGACAGTGTGAGTTTGAGGAGTTGAAGACGCTTGAAAGTTTCTGAATGTTGCTAGCCATTCTAGCAACTTTCTGGTAGGGCTAGTACAGGGCTGCCATATGTCATTTTTGAAAAGATTTGCCTTTTTTGGAATCCTAAACCTTTTTTTTTAATTTCAGTCAAGATCTTTTTTTTGCTTCAAAATGGCAATTAGCACTAGATGAATACCACTTTTTCTTCAAAATGGTCAAAAGGTTCTTTTTTGCCCAAATGTCCTCTTTTTAAAAATTTTGAGATGGCAGCCCTGGGCTAATACTATTTTGTTAGTTTTGTTTACGATCTTTCTCTATGATTATGCCTAAATTGTCTTTATCTTCAAAATTTTCGAGTCGTGACCCTGGTAAGGGTCCATAACCGGCCCGATTAGGTTCCCAGCGGTGGTGTGGGTCAGCAATAAGCAATAGGAAAAAGACGTGCATAAACTCAAAAATAATAAATGAACAGCCATATTTTTTAATAATAACCCATGTATGAATATTTCAGGTGTCTTTACTTAGAGACTCTCACCTCAGACAACAGCAAAATGTAAGCAATCTGGTTGAATTTCTGATGTCTATACTGCAAGATAATGTCAATGTACGTTCACAAAAACAAGGAAAAATCAATTGTGCCAGACAAATAGTGCCTCTTCAAGGTCCAAAAAGCCCATTGGCAGTAGCTAGATTTTCGTCAGCTTCTAATAATCAGGATGTTCTGCTTAATATCCGAGAAAATATTTTATCGGAAGCTTTAAACTACTCAAACAATTCTGCTCTAACACCGCATATTTATGATGAAATGCAACCAATTTCCACAACTGCTGAAAATCCAAAAATGCAACAGTCGATCATTGAACAGCAGCAGGAATCACCGTCTTTTTCTGAGAGTAAGTTAAAATTTGCGTGAATTCATAATCGATGCTCGCCAATTCGAAACGTCTCCCTAATTTTCAACCTTCTGTACGGGTTTTTTAAATTAAAAGATAACCGTTGGAACCTCACGTCAATCTGATGCGTTTATCTTGAAGCCCATGATCCATTTACTTACAAGAAACCCATACAAGGTGTCTTCTCCACGTGCTCACTCTCACTCTCTCTACATGAGACAGCTGCGTCATTTGTTAGTATAGAGAAACTCCAGGCGGCGGACAGAGATCAAAATCTTGTGTTCGGGACTCGGAAACTCAGAAAAATCCCAAAAGCACTTCTTTCTCATACTTCAGTTCCTCAGCGCTCAGTTTTTCGTTTGTGAAATGGATAATCTAATAAGAATACAATCAATTTACAGTTTTTATAATGTTAATAATTATAATTATAAGTTTATAATTATAAGAATTTATAAATTATCCAAAAGTAAATAAATTGCCGTATTCTCTCTAATAGAAGTGCACTTTCTATTTGAAGGGCAGTAAAATTTGCAAAAAAAATCTCTAAGGATCCTGCAGCCCAAGAAAAATTTCAAGGGTAGTAATAGAAAAGGTATGAAGAAAAGTTATGAAGAAATGGTATAAAGAACTTTGTCAGGCGTACGGCTAGGAAATATGGTTGTTTCAATACTCTGGAAAAAAACTTTGCTAGAATTCCTTGTATGTAAGCCCATATATCGAAAAATAGAGGGGCAGAGGTCGAGGAGAGTTGAAAAATAGAAGAACATGCCTTTCTATTAGAGAAAATACGGTAACTAAAAACAATATTGCTAACAATTATTACTAACTTTTGCATTTAGACCAAAAAAATGGCCTTTATAATACTGGAGATTGTTTCTACAACGATGCTTCTATTGCTGAACCTTCTTCAAAAGCCGAGTTTTTCTCACAGGATGTATTTCATGACCGCATTGAAGAACAAGACAGAAACGATCAGATGCTGGACGACATAAATCTGGTTATAAACAAAGAACAAAACTTCTTTGACTACCAACCGTCTTCAATAAGTTCAGTAGTTGTTGATAATAGACACAATTTCTCGTTATTTGAAGATACGAATGAATTTGTTAAATAGCTTAGCTCAAATTGTTTAATAAAATATACCCTATTCTCTCCAATAGAGCGGCATGCCGCTCTATTTTTCAATACCTCGTGGGGGGTGCCACTCTATTAAAAAGTGCCATTCAAATGTAGAGTGCCACTCTATTTTTCGACCTTCACATTTCGCAAAAACTTATATGAAATTTTTTACACTAAAAACTCATCGAGTGGAACTTTGCAGATTCAAAGAAACATTCTTTATTTACAACTCCTACAATTTTATCAACAATCAAGTGAAACATCACTATTATCATCAAACATGACTTCCTCCTTTTCTAGATCGATTTCTTCAACAGGTTCGACCAATTCTTTGTCACTGCGAGCTCGCTGTAGCTTGACACGACCAGTCGGCACTGAGACAAATTTTTAAAAGCAGTGAATCCGATCGTTCTCTGACCCATCGGTAGCATTGATGATCCCACAGACTTTTAACGAATTGGATAATAAGTGTTGTTGGCAAACTTTCACAGGCATCGACAATCCAATAATAAAATTTACAGTGGTACTGATTCTTGTGCAGTTATCGTCGTACACTGATTTACCACTGCTTTAGAAATCACGAAATTCAAGTAAAAATGCGGTTATTTGAACAAAATTGAAGTTCATAATACAATAGACAATTCGCTCTCTTATTTTGAAACTCCTCAGAGGGGGGGGGGGGGCGGTAGTGCCGCTCTATCAGACAGTGCCGTTCAAAAAGAGAGTGCTGCTCTATTAGAGAGAATACGGTAAGGCTTAAGGACTTAGTTTGGCAGGACTACACAATCTTGAACTCGCTTAAAATCAACTTTTAGTCACTTTTTTCGATATTTCAAGTATCGAAATGCGTAGAAAAGATCTTTTTAGAGTGCGTACCACCCTTTTTTAAAAACAAATTTTTGAGTAAAAATTGACTGGCTGCATTAGGCTTAGGACCAAGGTGAAGCGTACTGGAGCGTAGCTGGTTATCTATCTTTTATGAAAAAGTTAGCTTAGAGAAAAATATTCTTTGCAAGGGGGATGCACTTGGAGTGCTCCTGTCCCACGAAAATTCGAATTTCGCAAATTGCTGTGCTCATCAAGTTGCATGGTCCCTTTAAAACTTCATAAAAAATTAAAAAAAAAAATTTCGAGGCAAATATTTTTATATGATTAGTATTCACTGAAAGTATACGTAAATTTTATAATTTACCACGAAAATCACACACATTGACGAATAATTTTGAAATTAGAAAAATAACATATTTATTAGTTCCTTGAAGTACCTGCTCTTCGAGAACAATATTCATTTTTCGCTCCAACAGGTCCTTCAATTGTTTTTGTCATTTTAACGTATTTTGTAGTTGAATCACCAGCCTCAGTTCTATCCACAAATCCACATCTTTGGTAGAATTCATGAGCTATTTTGCTTTCTATTTTATCTACACGTAGTTTAATCACTACCTTTTGATTTTCATTCCGATTTTCGTCGACAGATAGTAAGAAATGTTCCATTACTTTTCGTCCAATGCCATTGCCTTGCTCACCTTTAGCCACATTGAACTCGTTTACATAAATTTTTCCAACTGTTTGCTGTGTGTATGCTAGAAAACCAACCATTTTATTTTGGTCATGGCATCCGAAACCTTCTGTATTAATAATAAAAAGATCATATTTTAAATTTGCTATTTTTTTAATTTCTTCGTTTATTTTCGTTGCATTCTCTATCGAAAACTTTCTTATTTCACAATTATGTGCTGAAATATTAGCAAATACTGCAAAAATAATAGAAAATGTGTGAAAAATTAATAAATTCATCTGAATTTATTTGTTGAAAATATAAATTTCAGGAAAGTTTTTGAAAATCAATTTGAAATTTGGAATTTACCGTATTCTTTCTAATATTACTTACTGGCTCTATTTTTCAATCTAATATTACGGTCTGGCTTTATTAGAACACCTCGCTTAATTTTTCTTATAACAAATGATATGACTTATTTTTTCTGAAAACTAAGTCCAGATCCAGTAACTAACAGTAAACACAATGTAAGTCCGTCCCTATAAGTGTTCAAGGATACGCGAAAAAATATGCCTTCGTCCCTTTGCTGTTTTTCGATCAAAAACTTTCTCTTTCTAAGCCTCGAAAAACCATTACCGTATATTCTCTATTAGATTGCCTGGGCCTTCTATTTGTCAACCCCAAAAAAGTTGGAAAAAATTTGGGTCGATTTTGAGACTTTTGCGTGCTCAACCAAAATTTTAAAAGTGGAATCAGGTAAGCTCGTGCTAACTAAGAAAACGCGAAAAACAGATTTGCGAATTTCTTTTTCTAGGCTGATATATAGGTCCTCAAGGGGGGCCTTCTATTAGAGAGGGGCCTTCTATTAGAGAAGGGCCTTCTAATGGAGAATATACGGTATATACTTTTTAACCATTTTAAAGCATGAAAAAATTCTTGGTAACAAAAATGTCAAAAATGATTTCCTTCGTACCCTTACCTGATTTTTTGGTACTTATTCTTTTTTTAAGTATTTGAGAATAGTTTTTAACGTCTTCTTAGTAATGGTTATTTGCTAATAACGGTGAAAACGTTGTTTTGTGATACTTTTTTTCACGAAAAAGATGATTTTTCAAAAAAAATTGACAAAAGTTCGAATTTTTGCCTCAGGAGACCATGGTGAACCACCAGAAAGGTGTACGAGGATACCTCCGAAAACCCGACATAGTTTTGTTCACCGGTGCCTAAGTCTGATAATTTCCCCCAAGGCAAAAAGTCAAATTTTGAGCAAAAGTTTTTTTTTCTTAAAAAATCAACTTTTCTTATATGCCTTTTTTGCACTTTCCAGCTGCCTGTCAGACTTAAGCTTTCGGATTTAAGCTTTTCTGTCTTTAATTAACACTTGAAATGCTGTTTGTACCAATACGAGCGTCTTGTTCAGAATTTCACGCTAAATAACATAAGAGAAAAAAATCTGCGAAAAAGTGCTATTTCCATGGAACCATCACGGGTTGATTGTATGATATTTTAGGTTGCTTCAGTTATTTTATTGTGCTTTTTGATAAAAAGAACAACTGTGCGCGCCTAAAACACGTATTTGGTGCCGAAATTCAACAAGCTTTTAAATAAACACAAGATTACTCGGGTTAGTGACCGTACTACATGCAACATATTAGCACTTTTCGAAAAGAGTTTGAAATAAAAAATTTAGTTCTTTTTCAAAAAGATCGAAAATGGTTGATATCACTGTTTATTTTACAGCACTTGACTGTAACAAAAAACGCAGCTGAAAGTAGAACAAGGCAGCAAGTTCTAAGAGAAAGTAGTCTAAGAATCAACAAATTTGTTGGTGCGTCGGCTTTCACTAGGGTTGTGAAACGAGCAAATGCTCGAGCAGATTGGTGAATTTTGAGCATATGCTCGGCCTATAGTCAACCCTCGAAAAAAACCCAGTTCTACTGTACAGTTAACTGTACGGCCACAGTTAGCGGTTAAAATATATCGAGCGGAGCACTTTACCTTTACCCCCACCACTCAATTAACCTTGACCCCCACCAGCAATCAGCTTGGGGGACCAAGGCAAAATTTCTTCCATGTTTCAATACCACTAATTTTTTTGCATAAAAATAATTAAAAAGTGCAAATATATTGTTTTTGATACCTGTTTTTTAAAATTTCAAAATAAAAAAATTCAAATGAAAACTTTTTTGCCTTGGTCCCCCAAGCTGATTTTCTGGTGGGGGTCAAGGTTGATTGAGTGGTGGCGGTATAGGTAAATTTAGCCATGGCGAGCATATGCTCGAATATCGAAAAGGCAAATGTTCGAGCATATGCTCGAAATTAATCTGCTCGAGATTTCCACAACCCTACTTTTCACAAGTTATTTTAAATTCGCGCCTTTTGTGGCGTTTTGTATTTTTATGTTTTTTGTGACTTGGGACACACGTTTGAGCCCTATCAACGTTAAAGTGGCCTAAATTTACACAGAACGAAATTTTCTGTCTGAAAATCAGGCTCAAATTTGCTCTTCTATCAAAAAGCACAATAAAATAACTGAAACAACCTAAACAGTCTCATATCATACAATAAAGCCGTGAGGGTTCTATGGAAATAGCATTTTTTCACAGAATTTTTTGATCCTATATTGTTCAGCGTGAAATTCTGAACAAGACGCTTGCATTAGTAGAAACAGCTCTTTAAGTGTTTAAAAGTAAATGGAGAGACATTTTTTAAAAATCTGGTTTGTTTTAAACCCCAATGAAAAAAAATTTACACAATTTTCGGTTCACAAAAACATATATACTATGCGAAAGCCCATGAAAAACTGCACCGAGCAGTGTTTTAATCTCACAGATTTTAGAAGAAATCATGGAGAAGATATTGATAAAAATTCGATATGAAATTGTTCAACAAACATTCTGACGGTGAGATTTCGAACTCCGATCGAGAGAACAAATATTCAAAAAAAAATTCACTCCTTTTTTCAACTTTGCTTTTTTCGGTTCTCCGGGCCTCAAGTGGCAACCGGACAATCATCTTTTTTTGAGAAATTTGTCGCGCGACAATTTTTCCTTTTTGAAAATTTGTCGCGCGACATTCTTCCGTTTTGAAACGATTGTCGCGCGACATTCCTCTTTTTTTGAGAATTTTGTCGCGCGACATACGTCTTTTTTTGAAAATTTTGTCGCGCGACATTCGTCTTTTTTTCTGAATTTTTTTGCGCGACATTTCTTATTTTTGTCTTTTTTTATTTTGGTCTGTAGTATCTTACTAAATATTAAACAATGTACAAATTCAACAAAATAAATCTTTATGCATGAAATACAACCGGTTACCCAGCTATCATGTAGCTACATAGGCGTAACCAGGATTTTCTGACGGGAGGGGGGGGGGCTAAAAGGGCTAAAAATCCTGACGGGGGGGAGGGCTAAAAAGGCAAAAAAAGCTAAATAAGGCTAAAAAAACAAGAAAAAGGCTTAAAAAAACCTGACGGTGGGAGGCTATAGCCCGGCTAGATATCCCCCCCCTGGGTACGCCTATGTGTAGCTATCATGCAGACTGAAAGTAAAATTTTTTTACTTCTTTGGGTTCCAAAACCTGTTTTCTCAACTAATTTGGACTAATTATCAAACCATCTTCAGCATGCCTGAATTAGTCCAGAAAACAGGTTTTGGAAAATGAAAAACGTAAAAAAAATTTAGCTTCAAGTGGACGACCACTTGGTTTTGTTGTACCCAGGTAGTCGTACTCAGGTTGGGGAACTCAGGTAGTGTAATGGTACTCGGGTATAATATTTTAGTCTTGTGAAGAACTTTTGAAACTCAAAATATTTTTCTATGATTTAACTACTGTTCTACTGGATGATCCATGCACCAACAAAACCAAGTGGTCGTCCTTGGATGAAAAAAATCTTTACGTTTTTCACAAAAAGAGGTGTGATAGTTATTTCAGGGGGGTTATTTGAGGGGGGGTGGTTATTTAATGGGGGGGGGGTGTTATTTGAGGGGTCATGTTATCAAAAATGGAAAAGAATAATAAAGAATAGAAACAAAAGACAACAAAAGACAAGACAACAAAAGAATAGAATAGAAAAGAATATCAAGAATAATAAATGTCGTTGGGCAAAGTTTACAAAAAAAAGACGAATGTCGCGCGACAAAATTCTGAAAAAAGACGAATGTCGCGCGACAAAATTTTCAAAAAGAGACGAATGTCGCGCGACAAAATTTTCAAAAAGAGACGAATGTCTGGTTGCCCCTCAAGTATCTTATCTTCTTTGTTCTTTTTTTTCAGCATTCGGTTTCTGGGCATGTGCTTCCTGCCTTCTGGCCGCAACTGTTGTGGTGCTACAAGGCAGAACCTGACCATTGCAGCGGGTGTGCTGAGTGCGGGCGTGGAACTTCCATCGAGTACTTATCAGTTATCAGCATCAATTTGATTCGTACGCCTTTTTGTCATTAATAGTGGCAAGAAAAATTTTAGTTTAAATTTAACTGCTTACTAAGATTTGGACTGAGAAATAGGTTACTTTCAAGAATGCGAGAAAGGAATTAAAAAGTTTGTGAGAGTTAGCTAACCCATAAATTTAGTTTAAAAACTTTGAAATAAAAAAATGAAATCAAAAGTTAACTAATTAATCAAAAAACATCTCAAAGGTGCTAAAACAAGCATATTTTCACCCCTCACCTGATCGCAACTGACTCCCCCGAGTAAATTAACACGAGAAACCGAGGCGAAACATTTTAGCAATTTTTTTACAGGACTGTGTGAAAATGAAGTTTTCCAGAGCTCCACTTTCAGCTTATTAAGCCATATAAAACTGGATTTATACCCTGTCTTATGAAAAATTATTTGCGAAAAAATTGCCTCGGTCCCCCTGCTGATTGACTGGGGCCGAAGTACAATCGAGTGGCAGTGCGGTGTACGATTCAAAGACCACAGTCGACGCTCTCTATAACGGACTCCCTCCATAACAGACCGCTAAACCTCAACGTTTTTTTGCCTTGGTCCCCTGTTGTTTTTTTAGGCTTTATCAAAAATAGGCCAGCGTATGTTAGGACGGACTCAAATATATATTACAAACATATTTTTAAGTCTGTCTTAATTATACTGGCCAATCTTTCTACCAACCCCCCCCCCTTTAAAGGGCTATTGCCGTCCCTGACAACGAGAATTTCAAATGTTTGAATTGGCGCGGGACAGTTCTCTTTCGTCTTTCATTGTACTCTTTTGACTTGCTTTGAATGACTCAAAAGAGTAAAATGAAAGACGAAAGAGAACTGTCCCGCGCCAATTCAAACACTTGAAATTCTCGTTGTCGGGGACGGCAATGGCCCTTTAAGCGGAATCTCGAGTTCCGCTTATTTGTTAAATTATCAGATTGAATTTTTATTGGAGAATCAGATTGAGTATCTGATAAACAATCGGATTGGTTCCTTATTAAACTCTTAGAGCATTTACATAAATATTTAGAATAAAGCATAAATGCACAGGGAACGATAAAAACCAGTTTTTGGATAGCATAAACGTATTTGGGATAATGTGTTTGGTATGTATGCTGACGATATCTATTGTTTCGACACTCCTGTAGCCAATTGTAGGGAACTTCTTCGAAAAACCCTTGTTAAATCCCACAATCAAATATAGCTAAACAATTTCACTGAGACATAAACAAACTGCATTAATGATAAAAAAAGAGTGAAGAAGGAAAATAATGATATTTCGAACAAAGTAGACTGCTTTTATGGAGCTTTTTCAAAAGAGGGTAAGCTTTGTTTTTCTATTGGAAAAAATTTCTTTTGCTATCTAGCAAAGTCTTTTTCCCTTATTTTATTGATTATTTTGTCAGTGCCTATGTTCTTTCCACATCTTAACCTTTTAAAAGAAGCCATGAAAAAAGCCGAAAATAGAAAGCATTGAGGAAGCCATTCTATGCCTTATTTTCATGAAAATTTAGAGGCATCATCACAGTTCACATGACCAATCAATACTGTTATCCTCATATTTGAAAATTCATGATGTGTCCAAAAATAGTGCATGTTTGAAGGAGATGTCAGAGAATATTGCGAAAACCTGTCCTCACCAATTCACTGCCATTTTCATTGCTTTATTTGGAAAATTAACACAATTAAAAATTAACATCATTGAATCCATGTTTTTGGTTTGCAAAATTCAGGTTGGAAAAGCATACAAATTTATATCAAACGCAACCTTGAAAATTTGTTATGATAGGAAAACTGTTCACAAACGTAATTTGCTGAATGTCGTTTTGATAAGAAAACGAAAGTTTTCAAAAACAACATTTCTCAAAAAAGCATGTGCCAAAACGGCAACCCATTCAGCCAGACCATAGTATAACTGATTGACCTGAAATGGTGTTTTATCAACTCCTATCAACATTTCATGGGTTTGAATGGGTAGAAAACATGAAAATACGATTGGGAACCCTCTATTCCAGGCTCTATTCCACAATGAGGGTTTTTTTTCACCTTGGTCCACCTGTTGTTTTTTAGGACTGTTCAGTCTTTAAGCTTAGGCATGGCCCCTGCCTCAGAGGTAGGCCAGCGTATGTTAGGACAGGCTCAAACATATATTAGAGTCATGTTTAAGTCCGGTATGACATACGTTGGCCTGCACTCGTCTAAGTTTGAACCAACAAAAAAGAACAGGGAAGCGTTATGGAAGGCGACATTGTTCTTGTTGAATAATTTCGTCCGTTATATCGTTATATCTCTATAAAAGAGCTTTTAATACCAAATTTGGTTTTTAAGGGTTATTCAGGCAATAAGCATGACAAAGCATCACTGGTTTGCACTGAAATAGTTCAAAAGGCAAATCTGTTACATAGCAAAACATGTGATCCTCACAGGCTTTGAGTGATAGTGAGAATGATTTTTTTGTCCTCACAGTCAGCGAGGGAGAGTGAGGATTTGAAAAAAACTGTGAGTGAGATTGAGTGAAATACTCACTCGGAGTGAGCTCAGCAAAACACTGTTATCCAGTGCTTGTTGGGCTTTGAGTGCCAAAAATAAAGATTTTGACTTTTTCTTTTTAAAAATTTGAGGTCCCAAATAAAGGAGAAATCTTTAAATAAAAGACGTTTAGAAGCCCTGAAATGAATATGAAATTTTTTATTTTTTTCAACAATTTGAGTACAGATAGGTCAAAAGTCTATGCTTATGTTTCTCATCTGAATTGCTTGGCTTTTATTTTCTCTTTTTCTATTTTACAGCGAGATGACGAGTCGCTTTTTCTAGGAGTATCCATGTTGATGGCGAAACCTTATTTATCACGCAGAATCGATAAAAACATAAAAACGGAACTAAAAAAGTGAAAGCCACATTTTTCCCCGAAAAATCCGTTCTGAGCCAAAAATAGATTGCATTTGCGAAAATTGGCCGAATATTTTTCTGCTAAGGAATTTTTTTTTAACACGGACAATATTCGATTCTCGAATATTCGCACGAATATTCGAACTTTTCAATCTGAGCGCAAATTGGACAACTCTAAAGCCTCGTGTCCAATGAGCGGATTTTACCTTCACTCTCACTCTCACTCTTCATTGGACACACAACAAACCTTTCACTCTCACTCTGACTTTGTCCCTCACTCTCACTTTCACTCCCAGTGTGTGTCCAAAGTCAGAGTGAGAGTGAAAGGCAGACTGATAGTGAGAGTGAATGGCAACTTTTAAAAGACTCGAAACTGAAAAAGACTGGGAGGCAGACTGAGAGGCAGACTGAAGGGCAATTTTTTCTAATTTTTTATTTATTTCTGCACCCCGAATCCAAACCAGCGACCTCCCTTCTAAGTATATAAAGCACTACACCAACCCCTTTCCTTATTAGCATCGCCCAGAACTCACGTCAGAGTAGCCAATAGGCAGGGAAAACGGTAAATTCGCCCACAGTAAATCCGCCTACAGGTAAATTCGCCCACAATTTTTTTTTATTTCTCAGGAACAAAGAAACCATGCTATCCAACCCCAAATTGCGAGCGGAAAACTGTTTGTTAGGACCAAAATCCTGTTTTGACTAACCAGAATCTCTGAGTGCAAGTGAGAGTGAGAGGCAAGAGTGAGAGTAAGAGTGAAAGGAAAATCCGCTTATTGGACACGAGGCTTAACCGTAATAGATTCAGGAAAATGAAGTTGATTTTTTTCTTATCAATATTTTTTCACTTTTCAATATTTTGCCTAGCTGTTTTCTCACCACCATCCGCAAACAACCAACAATACGAAGATGTAGAACAGGCGGAAAAACTGAAGATACTAATGGCAGTGGTGGTCTTGTTTCTCTCCCTACAAATATATCTCCAACACATCCAGAGGCACATAAACACCATTCAAACTTAGCCAACTCAAATATTTTCAACCAACCATTTTATTACAAAAGACTTTTAAGGATCTAAAAATAGAATCAAAAAATAATATTGAAGATTTGTATAAAAAAGTCGTAACAACGAGAACTACAAATACGACACCTAGAAGAATATGCTATTATATAAAAAATGGTAATACCTCATCTGAGAAAAAACTGAAAAACAAACCATCGATAACAACAAACGGGACTGCTTTAAGTGAAAAATATGATAAAAACAGAAATCACTTGTCCTCACACAGAGCGAATGAATTAAAGTTCATACAGGTTTGTTTGCATAGCTTTAA
Source organism: Ditylenchus dipsaci (assembly GCA_004194705.1). Classification (NCBI taxonomy): domain Eukaryota; kingdom Metazoa; phylum Nematoda; class Chromadorea; order Rhabditida; family Anguinidae; genus Ditylenchus; species Ditylenchus dipsaci. The sequence continues at coordinate 98,916 of SADC01000431.1, forward strand.
AGTGATTCTCTTTTGCTAGGTACATAAATGAATTTCGGAGCTGTGATTTTATTTTTGTATCATTTTATTATTTTCTAGTGTTGTTTTTTGATTTGGGCCGCCTGTTGTTTTTTCAAGACTTTTCTAGGATTAAGGCTTAGCCAAAAGTAGGCTAGCGAATGTTAGAAGAGACTCAAACGTACGCGATTTTCAAGCCGAGAGCTAGAAAGCTAAAAACATCTCGAAAATTTCAAGCCTTTGGCTCGGCTCGAAGTTCGAAGCTCCAAAGTTTTGATGTATCTGCTCAAAGTATTCGCTATCTCGGCTCGATAGCTCGAATAGAAATTTCGTGGTATCAAAGTGTTTTTTTTTAAGTTTTTTTTTCAAGCCTTCGGCTGGAAGCTCGGAAGTTTCGAGCTTTTGGCTGGGCTCGAAGTTTGAAGCTCGAAAATTTTGAGTTTTCAGCTCTGCTGAAAGCTTGAAGTTCGAAAAAAAAATCGAATTTTCGAGCCGAAAGCTCGATTACGAGCCTTCGGCTCGACAACCTAGTAATTAAAAATAGCCGTTCACCCTAAAGAAATAAGTGATTGGTCAGCTTTTGAACTGTATGACTCAAAAACACCTCTTCACAGTGTGTTGAAATAATAAAAAAAACTGGTGGTTTTCCAGTCAAAACAAAAATGCCTATTATTTATTATTCAGCTCTTTTTATCGATTTTGTCTAACTTTTTCAAATATTTTTTATCATACATTTATTAGCTTCATAATTGTATTTTGTGGAAAATCAATTATGAATAAACTTGTGCTAGTTAAAAAACATACAGCAATTTTTTTCATGACTACTAACACGGGAAAGGCACGACCTGACCGTGGCCTATCAAAAAACGTTATATACCAAATGATAGCCCTGACCGAGCATTTTACGAAACTAATCGCAAAATCGGCTGCGGGCTGAACTACACCTAAATATTGACTTTTGAAAATCGAAAATTTATGATCCAGGGTATATCGCAAATCCCAACATCATTTAAGTGTGGTGCAGTTGTGTAATCTATAGGTTACATTTTCACGCCGCAGATTTTTTTTTCATGTTGCAGATTTGATCCCTAATCGCTGCACTTTTTTTTTAGCATTTTTTTACTTGAAATCACCCGGATTTAAAATTTTTTGGTAAAAAATTGTAATACCACTTTCACAACTTTTTCATTCCGCTCGACTTTCTATTCTGGTTCTGCTCGACTTTCTATCTTTCATCACACAAAAACATTTTGAAAGTCTTTGGAGTGTTCTATTTCCAACTCTGCAATAGCAATTTTTAATAATAAAAAAAACTGGTGATATCAAAAAACGTTTTTCAAAACATTTTTTTAACTCACAATTTTTTTGGGTTTGTGTCAGAAGTCCAATAAAACCTGGCTTTCCCCCTCGTTCCTCCTTCTATTACAGACTGGCCTTCTAATCGATACTGGCGTTTAATTATAATAAATAGGGTATATCTCAGCTCACAGTCAATATTTCACAAAGCTGTCAATTGCGTTTCCTTATCTTCAAGGAGCTCTACCTTTTCCATTTTGTAGATTTCAGTTTTTCACTTAAAAATCTAGAGATCGACCTCAAAAATTCCCGATTTTCAGGGATCCAAAAATAACTTACCCCGGTGAGTTATAAGAAGCACTCCGGTGATTAAATTATATAAGGTTCACATAAAACGTATTTTCAGAAGATGCTGAAGCTGGAAGATGTTCAATTCATTTTATTGCTATTTTTAGCCTATTCACATAATGTGAAAAGTATTTTAGAATAGGAAAGTATGATTATTGAAGACAACGTAGCGCTGGACTCTTTAGCTGTTCATAAAAACAAAAAAGACATTTTATCGAAGTACAGTGTGAATGTGAATGCAATAAATATTGAAAAATTACAACAAGCTGTTGATCAGTGTTACATTAAAAAGCCTGCCGAATTAGATTTGAATAAACTGAGTGACTTTAATGATTTGCAATCAAGTTTTGCAAAGAACTTTGGAATTTCAAAAGTTTCAAAAAAACGTAATTTTTCCATCAAGAAAAAAGGTGCCGAAAATATTCACTAGAAAAAACCAATATTTGGTATGCACTGAAAATTCACAGAAAGTAGTCGGATATCCTAATTTTTTTCATCATTTCATCAAACTTATATAAAAAAACTATACGCCAAGCTTATGAAGTTCTAGCGATTGTGGCTGCACAGCAAGAAGAGGTGAAAAGATTCAAACAAATTTATATTGCGACGAAAACGCTAGAATTTCAAATAGAACAAGAAAATGAAGAATTTTTGGCGGAATCAAAAAAACAGAATTAGCATCAAAAAAAGAAGCTCTGAATTTGCTGCCCAACTTTTTAGAGAAAATGAAAAACTAGATGAACTTGGCATTGATACAAACCAGGAAGTTGATTATGTAATGAAAGAAATTCGAGCCTGCTCACATTTACGTACTGCCGAACAGAGTGATGACTTTTTGAAGTTAGATTTTTTGGGAGCCACTAAAATTCAAATGGATTTCGCTAAAATAATTGCAGAACCAACTGCTGGATCCATAAATATGCAAGGCATATATACCAATTTGAAAGGAAAACACGCATACAATGCGTTAGTCAAGCTTTATGAGTATGCTACAACATTGGCAGCCCACCATGTTATTAAAGCAAAGCAAATATTTGAAAAACTTTTTAACAAATTTAGAAATTTAGAAGCCACAATCATAATGGACCCGAATTTGCCAACTTCTGAATGGAAAACGCTGACAAAGAAAGAAAAAAACGAAAAAACTTTAAGAGCATTAGTCGAATATAAAAATAAAAAATATATTTTAAAAATATATGGTATAGAAACAGAATCTGATTTTGAAGCAATGAAAAAACACTGCCTGGGGAAAGACATGGAAAAAAATAAAAAAGGCCTTGCTAAATTACATGATATTTTGTTAATTCTAGAGGCGCAAAAAGTTATTGAAGCGGAAAACAAATTTTTAAGCATTTATGAAAAATTTAAAACTAACAAATTAGTGGTTGATAGTTGGCTTATGAAGAAATAAATGAGATCAATACTCTTGAATAGCAAAACTACGGTCCGCAAAAATTTGTTGTCATGGATTTCGTAGTAAAGTCAAACTTCGATATAGTGGCCCCCACCTCAAGTTCGTTCCCACCAAGGGTCCGACACCTTTTTCAACTCAATTTTTATAGACTTGTGCTAGTCATGTTTTTACTGTCTGTTCACGAATATCGTGATGATTCGATCTTTGATCTTTGTCAATTCCTATTTTGCTGATCGTTTTGTCAAAAATTATAAAGTTTTGCTATTTGAAAACCAAAAACTCAATATAGCGGCCCCTTTCATGAAAATTAAAGAGCCAATATATCGAGGTTTTGTATTTTCAATGGTTAAACTATATGGGATCAAAAAGCGGTAGGCAAAATCAGAATTCTCAAGATATTACATAACTAGCACAAGTCCATAGAAATTGATGTAATAAAAGAGTAGGACCCTAGGCGGGAACGAACTTGAGGTGGAGGCCACTATATCGAGATTTGACTGTATACAATTACCTACATGCTTTTTGTGCTTTTGATCTTTGTCAATTTTAACAATTTGCTTGATGTCAATAAAAAAGTTTCATTTTATCATTTTCTAAAAAATCTTGTCCCGATCCCTAAATAAGATTATTTTTCGCCTTGGTCCGTCGCTCGCTTTTTTGTAATTTTTTGGGCTTAGGCAAGAGCAGACCAGGGTATGTTAGTAAACACACAACATGTCTTTTTATTGTTTTTGACTTTTTCGAAACATATTTCAGTCTGTCCTAACCTAACCTACCCTTGCCTAAGCTTGAAGCCTAAAATTTCACAAAAAATTAACAGCGGGACCAAGGCAAAAGAACCCTATTATTAGGGAGAGCCTCAAATCCTTTACCATAATTTTTGAGATGGATTTAACAGCAGAGTTCTTCAAAACCTTAGAGACCGAGAACTGTGTTGCTTCACTTTTTCCATATAAAAAAAATTTTTGTTTCTTATCCTATTCAACAAACCAAATTCAAAAACAACCCATAAAAACATATGTGTGATACCAGTAGCAGTAATTAATACACCGCTATCCATCTTTGTTTTTTCATTCTCCAGAAGAAGCAGAAAAGGGCAATAATTAGCGTGTTGAATTGGCTGCAAAGCGAGGAAAAAAGAACTCATTTGCAAAGGTGAAGATGGTCATCCTCTTTCGAAAATGTGTGCTATTTTATAATAAAAATAAAAAAGGTTGTCATTGTCCAGATGTTTTCTTTTTTATTAAGGTCTATAAACAAACTTTTCATCTGTAAATTTATGGTTATTTTTCGGGCATCTCTACTTGGGCTTTATCCAACCAGGAGGGGGGGGGGGTTTTGCCTTGCCCCCCCCCCTGTTGAGTTTTTCGTTATTTTTTGGGCTTAGGCCCAGGCAAAGTTAGGCCAGTGTGTTAGGACAAACTGAAAGATTAGTCTAAAACATCTTTGAGTCCATCCTGACATACGCTGGCCTACCTTTGCTGAGTCTGAAGCCTAAAATGTAACAAAAACAACAGGTGGACCGAGGCGAAAAACCCCCTTTTGTTGAATAAGGCCTTTACTTGTATATACCGTATTTTATCTAATAGCGCGCACCCCCTACTTTGAAGATCTATATCTTAGACAAGAGCGAATATAGTTTATTGCTCTTTCTCAACTACCACGAGCTCTACTCATTCCACGTTTTAGATTTTGGTTGAGCACCCGAAATTTTCGAGATTGACCCGAATTTTTTTTCAGATTTTTGGAAGTTTGAAAAATAAGCGCGCTTATTTTTCAAGCTCCCGAAACTGTATTTATTAGAAAAAATACAGTTTAAATAAACTACTTTTCACAAATTTGAAATTTTTTTGATTTTCACTTTCTAATTTATTTTAACGCGAGAACGGTTGGTTGTGATTTCTGTCGATTCTGACTCCGAATTAATAATGCATATTTTAGTCAAAAGTAAGGAAATCAAGGCAATTTAAATCTGGCGGAAAAGTGAAATACCGTATATCTTCTAATAAGACCCCACTTCTTGAGAGCTGTTGAAAAATTAGGCTTCACCTCAAATAAAGCCTAATAAGACCAAAATGCATCTTTAATGAAGCCCTATCTTCTAATAAGACCCCACCTCCAAAGAGGGGTTGAAAAATAAGGCCCATGAGTCCTTATTAGAAGATATACGGTATTAGATCATTGACTTTTGAAATTCTGTCACGTAGTTTTCTCGTATATTCGTATTTTAACATAGCAAAAAACATCTTAAAATAGTGAGCTGGATCAAAGCTATCTATTGCGCCCAAATATGCAGCAGAATGATTGTAATACTATAGAGATTTCACGAATTTTTCTTAAATATCCAGTTCCTGAATATCTTTGTTTTCGACACTGAGAAGGCCAACGCTTTGCCTATATAAATGGTCAGAATAAAATGAAATAACCAAAACTCGCGGTTATTTCGGCACTAAGTACAGCAATAGCTCATGATAAAATTGTGACAAATCACGCAAAATCAGTATATGAGGGTTTTCATTTTTTTTTCTAGGATGCTTTGTGTTTATTACCTTGCATATTTTTCAGACTCATCTCTCGATATTTCCAAGTCCTAAAGTATAGGTTTGTTTAAGGCGGAAGAGATCAAAACACACACGAGCCGATTTACCGCCCTTAAAGGCTCTTCAAATAAGGAAGGGTTGGAGTCAGTTAGTAATAATAATGCTGCTCTCAATTAATGCATTACAAGCACAAACAAAGGCAAGAAAAAATATGAGTACGCTGATGACTCTCTTGACCTCAATCTTTATTAATAAACAACTCAATAACAGTTCCTTTTTAGCTCATAGCCAAAAGATTTTGTTCATTTTGAGTTTTTCAGTTTTGAATTTTTCGTCTCCGAAAATTTGGCCTATATGAGCACAGTCGAACTTCGATAAGCCGACACCCCAAGAGACCGAACTCAGGGTGTCGGCTTATCGGGGTGTCGTTTTCCTTAAATGTCGAGTACCTGACCAAATCTAGTGTCGACAGGGTGTCAGCTTATCGAGGGTGTCGGCTTATGGAGGTTCGACTGTATCGGTCCCATTTTTTGCCTTGGTCCCCCTGTTGATTTTTTGTGCATTCTTCGCCAATTTTTTTATTTCTTATTTTCCGCAATGCAAAATTTTCACACAAACAAATTCGAAGGCTACTCTGCCCACATGAAGAATAAGATCAAGAGACTGCATGGAATAAGTGACATGCTACTCTCCTCCTATATCGCAGAATCCGTTTTTCAACAAAATTGCCGCGCTAAGAAACACAATTATTTGATAAAATTTGTTGATAAGCTCGTGAAAATTTATGACTGCCAGCTTTTTGTGTTAGAATTGTTGAACAATCTCCGACAAAGAAATTAAAAATTTGGCAAAAAATGCACAAAAAATCATATTTATTACAATAGAAGGCCATGGCTTTCTATTTCTCAACCTCCAAAATTTTTTTGCATTGGCTCAAGAAAGCAATAAAAAATTTTCGCCTTGTTTTGGCCCTAGGGCGTGCCCTTTATTAGAGACTGACCTTCTTATGAATACTGGCTTTCAATTAGAATAAATACGGTATATCTCAGCTCAGAGCAAATGTTTTCCAAAGCTGTTTCTTGCGTTTTCGTAACTTTAACGAGCTCTACCGATTCCACTTTTTAGATTTTGGTAGAGTAAGCCAAAAATCTCGAGATCGTTATCAAAATTTTCCGATTTTCAGGGATCCAAAAAATAATCAACCTGGCTGAGTTATTAAAAAACACGGTATTTAAAAAAAATTCAAAACGTTTATATTTCTGCTACTTTTTCTCACAGCTTCTTGCTACTTTATTTTAAATATCATATGCTATTTGAAAGCTGGCTGAATTTTGCATAAGTTCTTGATTAGATTTGGATCTTGATCAGACCATTGTAATAGTCTATTGTTAAAGCTTGTAGACCTGAACTTTAAATTCTGATTCCTCCAGCCAAAAACTACTTTACTGCCAAATCACTTTCACCCCTGTAATTGATCAATCTTAATCGGCTTGAAGTCACAGGTCAATTATTACACTTAGGCGACTACTCATCCTTAATCTTTTTTCATTCAATCCACATAAATTATAATTTAACAAAGCAATTATCTATTTTTTATTGCTTTCAAACCTATTTTTTTTTACCTTTTTTTCTAAATATCCCGCCAATTTTTTTCTTGTCTAATTAGCCTTACTGACCAAACATATGGCGGTCTAGCCAAAGAAAGCAATATATATGGCCCTTTCACCTTTGTGTTGTTAACTTATGCTTTGTTGCATCCAGCAGCACCAAACACACAGGGTGTGCGCGCATAAATAATATAAAGAATTGGTATAATTAACTTCCTGTACACCACCTTGCCTCTATTCTAAGGTTCATTCAGGGTGGTTTGAGTAGACCAAAGAATGCCGCTTTGCTACTTTTGACTTGCTATGGAATAAATACAATAATTGTGGACCTAATTACTGTTTATTTAAGGAAATATTGTAGCTATTTTTTAAGTTTTATATTTGACCAGATGTTTGTGGTCAGATGGTTAAAAGTTTCTGCGTGATATAGTAACCTTAGCTACCGTATATTCTCTAATAATCCCCCACTCTCCATTTTTTCGACTAAGATTTCAGAGTTCAGGCCATTTTTAATTGAAATTTTCCGGATTGTTTGAGGGTTGAAAAATAATGCTTTATGGGGGTGTAATAGAGAATATACGGTATTCAAACTTTTTCTTAACATGTTTTTCCTGTCTAGAACTTTTTAAGTCTAAAACTTTGGATGCGTGATTTTTCGGAGATACAGTCAAACCACGAAATAGTGCCTGCTTTAATATAATGGCTTCCTATACCTGCGCCTGCTCAATATAAATACAGCCAAAGCTCAATATAGCGACCCTCACTATTGTGATTTTTCTAATATAGTGGCCGTTTAAGCCTGGCCCTGCTTGATAAAAGTGCAGTAAAATATCGAAAAAGTAAGCGTCAATATAGCCCCCCCCCTCCAATTAGCCCCAAAGGCCTGGTCTCGAGAAAGGCCTTTATATCGAGCTTCGAGCTCAAACCAGTAAAAATATTTATTCGAATCAATATCTAGCAAAACAAATGCATTAATTAACTAAACTTTTGGAGTTAACTATGATCAATTTCAAATCATTGTTCTCTTATTTTTTTCATATGTGTTTTTGCCAATCTTCAGTGTTTTCTCCGCAATTATCTTCTGAGCCTAATTTAGCAAGCTTGTAAACAACAAGTGGTTCAAGATCCCAATATGTGTTCTTGCCAACACTCCAGACTCAGCTGGATTTATCACTTCAAAAAAACAAGAGCTCTCGTGCTTATTGGCTGTATAGACATATGGTCAACTATTTTGCTTAGCCAAGGCAATAAAATCCTCTTGTCTTAGAAACAACAAAAAATCGTAATTATTATGACACTGAAAATAGGTTAAAGTTTTGGCTAAATTCTACACGGCACCCCCCCCCCCTCTTTCCCTTCACCCTTTTGCATCGGTACTTTTTGTTAATTGATTAGAGGGCGGGCGCTGTTTTGTCGCAATTGAGTAAGGGATGAGTGATAGAAGTGCTCCTAAAAAAATTTTCAGAGCCACAATTTCACAAAGGCAAAATTGTTATTTAAGGGCCAGGGTATTCCAAAACCTTTTCACATCTAGTTTGGGCTCTATTTTTAAAAATGCTTCTGAATATGATAAATCTCTATATAAATTGAGTGAAAAAGCAGTTGCCCTGCCAATATATGCTTTCAATCATCTCCCCAATATTCAGCCAATTAATAATTCATTAGCACTGTGACACAATGATGATGGACAGGCTAGCTACCTAGCTATTGGGCAACCACCTCTAAATCATTTTTCGACCACAAAACATATGTAATGTGTGTCCACTTAACCGCAGCAGCATCCAACCCCAGCTACCAAGACAACCTTTATGGGATGCTGCAGGAGGTATGACCACCACTGCACCCCTGAATTCTCCCTTTTTGAGGGAAACACTTGGTCCTCCAGATTGCTGGATAATTGAAATTACACTTTTAAATAGGAGAAGAATCCTTACAAGTGTTTGTTCAAGAAGAGGAAATGGCCATATTTGAATAGTAGTTCTGCTACTACTAGTACTTATAATAATTGTTGAGCAATGAACAGTTGGAAGTGTGAAGAAGATTTTGTGCAAAATTGATTTGCAAAACATACTTTGAGAGTTTATTTTTTTGAGTTTTTCACTTTTTTGCTTATTGACAATTGTCAAAGACTCAGCATGGTTTCTTCACAAATTTCTCGGCCTTATTTTCTACACTCCGGAACGAATACAGAGTTAATTACAGTCAAGTCTCGATTTAACATTCACTCTCGCGATCGACCCAAAGTTGAATAAAATTGGTGCATGTTGTATCGAGGTTGAGTTTATTTATTTTATTTGAACCGAAACCTAAATGGAAATTTTTTAAGTCTACGTTAAATTGAGACTCTACTGTATATAAACTTTGGATGGGTGATGGTAAGTCACTGAGACCTTTATAAGACACCAATGTTCGGTAACTGAAAAACAAAAATTTCTCAGCGAAATAAGCGCAGTGAGAGCTTTGACTGCATTTTTGACTGAGAGTTGGTCGTATCGGGAATGTTGACTTTATTCTTGACTGGAGTTGACTGTATTGGAAGCGTTAACTGTAATGTTGACTGAGAAACCCTGACCGGGATAGGGGGGAGGGATGGTGCTAAAAAAGATGAAAAGGTTAAAAAGGCCATGCAGGGGAGGGTCATGTTATCACTTCAAAAAAATTGCTTAGATACTTGCTGCTGTGACTGAAAAAATAATCAGCGAAAAAGAAGGCACTTTTCAGCCAGAAGAAAGCATATATAAGATTCATCCGAATTTTATTCAACAAAATTAGCAGCTTCAATATTACAACATGGTGGTCATGTACTATCCTAATTGAAAGTCATCTTTCACACAGTTAGCCAAGCTAAGGACATAGGCAAAAAGGGTGTAGGATTACACTCACACACAGATTTTGTTTATTTTCCAGTCTCTGTTCTCCCAATAAATCTAATAAATGTAAACATCCAGGAGTCACATTAATTTATTTCATTGATTTTCCCTCAGCTCCCTAAATTCAATTAATAAGGCAGCGGCACCACCTTTTATGACACCACTTTACGCCAGTTATATCTCTTTTTTTACCTCCAGCCATCCATAAACACAAGTCCGCTGGACCGTTTTATCCCTATCCCATTGCTTAATCTTTGTTTTAGAGAGGCTGGTGTTAAATGGCGTGCATGACCAACCTTTTAATATGGCGATGCTGTCAACTTTTTATTCGGGATGCTCTTAGTGGATCTCTTGTCTTTTTTGTTGCTCTTTTTCTTCTGAATACTTTATGGTCCACTGCCAAATAATTTTTCGGATTAGTGATGATTTCAAGTGTTAAGTGATGTGGGGCTGTTAGGTTGGAGGTCAAACGTCGATTTAGGAATTTTTGTGTTTGGGCTGATGTTAAGTTTAGGGTTAGCCAAGAAACTGTGTTGAACAATAGTAGACCCCCCCCCCCCCCCCGCTAAAAATCAGCCTATTCAAGCTGATTTCGCACGCCTCTAATAGTAGGCCACCCTCTAATAGTAGCCCCTTCCCCTAGGAGGGGGTTGAAAAATAGTAGCCCATGGGCTGCTATTAGAGGAAATACGGTAGCCTGGTTTGGACCGCAAAAAAATTATTTTTTGGATGCCTTGTCCCGCAAGCTGATTTTTTTGACCATTTGGAGACTGGAAACAAAACCAACTTGGTGGACCAAGGCATCCGAAAAATAAAACTTTTGTGGTCAAAACAAGATTATTGGGACATTTTTCGTGTTTAGCTCATCGAAAAACACGTAAAAATAAAAAATTGAGTTTCTTAAATTTTACAGTTCATGTGGTTACCTCAATAGAGGAAAAAATCTTTTTTTTGCAAAAGATCCTTGTTACTGAGCACGAACGAAAATCATCTAAAAATTATTGAAATTCTGTTTTTGCGAAAAAGAACCCAGTTAAAAAGTTTGTTAAAAAAAAATTAATCAAAATAAAATCACAAAATAGATGGTATACAATCTACCTTCTTTACTTTTAATCTCATTTTTTTCTGCCTCAATATAAAAAAATGCAAAATCCATTCCTAAACAGGGTCATCCTACATCAGCTGGCATTAACCAACCCCTAAGGAAACAATTGACCCTTATAGGACATACACACACAGGCATGGAAATTCCATTAGATTTGGAACCCTCTTGGCCAGAGGAGATTAGAAGAATTGGCAGATTTCTGCTATTATTACTGCCCTTTGTTGTCACAGATTTGTGGCTCTGAACTTAGCCATAGCAGCAGCAGGCTCTTCAGCCTCAAATGCCCCCGACCTTTTGGTCCTTCGGCCACTTGGTGGGTGCATTGTCTAGCGCTAAGGCTACTACTTGAGCAACCACAGACAAGCATTTGAGAGTAGGTGCTATTGCTGCTGTTAAATTTTCAGGATAAATTTATAAAAGGGCATGACAATCTGTTTTTGCAATCTTTTTTTGTGTTTTATTGTTTGTTTATTTTTTCAGATTAAAAGATGCTTTGCTTTTGAAATTAAATTTAGCCTCTCAAAATCAACCTTTTTCTGATTAGCCAACCAATGTGAAAACCCATGTTCTTGCTACAGTCGACCCTTAGTGTAACGCCACTCCAATATAACGCCATTCTTGATATAGCACCACCTGAAATGGACTTATTTGGTTGGCTTTGACTAAAATATTAGGTCGTGTCAAAAATTCGCACCGCTTTTTTGGGAGGTTTTTTTTGCTCAATGCGGCGGTTTTTTTTTTGCCTTGTTTCCCCTGCTGTTTTTTTGTGATTTTTTAGGCTCAAGTTCAGGCAAAGGTTGGCCAGCGTATGTTAGGACGAACTCAAACGTATTTTAGACTCATGATTAAGTTCGTCCTAACATACGATGGCCTATTTTTGCCTGAGCCTTAGCCTAAAAAATCTCAAAAAACCACAACAGGGGGGACCAAGGCAAAAATCACCCCATTGAGGGAAAGGGCCGCCTTTTTAAAAATCGATATATGTGGCATTGTGTTTTTACCATACATTTTTCAACAATCTTTCAAACGTTTATCACTCATTTTGTAGCTGAGAATCTTGGCTACAATATGCGTCTTAAACTTTCGCAAAGTTGTACAAATATCTATGGTAAAAACTTAATGCCAAAAATATTCTTTTCAAAAAAAAAACTGGGCAAATTTTCGACACGACCTAATATTGAACACCCTCGGTTTGACGCCACTCTCAGTATAACGTCATCTAAGTCTAGTCTCAAGGGCCGGCATTATGTCGAAGGTCAACTGTATAGTGTGTTTTGACCTTTTTGAAAACCACTTTTTGACAACTGACCATTTTAAATTTAGCCAGTGCTAAGAGCTGTAAAATAGATCGTAATTCATTCGATATTAATTTCAAAAAGTAGTTCAAAACCACTATACCAAAAACATTTTGATAAAGGAGTGATAATTATAAAGAACTGTATTTCTAGGATACAGTTATCTACCACTACTAAAATTTGTTGATATTCATATATTTGTGTGATAATTGTCTGTGCTTTGTGATTTTGGAAGTGTCAGTGCAATGTTCATGTGTCCAATCATGAGCTGCATCAGTGTTTATTTTATCTACCTCTTGCATTATCCTCCATTATTGACTCTTCTGCACACATTGTATCAAATACCGGCTAATTGATCATCGCTAATGTGGAAAAGTTTTATCTTTGGGTAGAAAATTAACTGGCACCTAATGACCTAACTTTAAAAAGAATACCCTCCCCCCAACGATTTTCACCTTTTTTACCTTCGTAAAAAGTACCCAAATTTATGTCCCAGACCCCGGAAAATGTGCGCAAACTCTTCGTTAGTCACAACTTCCGTACGCTGGCCTACTCCCAAGCATAAGGCTGAGCCTGAACTTGTTGTTTGCAAGGGTAGTTACAGCAATTTTATAAGGTCGGATTCTTGGGGAGGGGGGGGGGTGATATTCGCTACTAGCGCCAAAATTTTGATTACAAATTAGTAATTTTCAGAAAAAAACTTGAAATATCGTCCTGAAAACATATACGTCGAGATCGTGCCGTAATAGTTTTACCGAGATCAGATTCGCTTTAAAGCAAATAGTGAGATATACTCAAACTAGCTAAATCTCACTCCCTTGTATTTTTTTGACTTATTTTCAACGCATTCAGATCGAAGAATAAAATTTTGTTTAAAGCTACTACAAACAAAATCATACTTCTTTGAAATGTTACTCTTTTTGCTTACTTTTGCTTATTTCTCGGCCTTACGTTAAGACCGACAAAGACTTATCGGTCTCAAATGAAGCTCAGAGGCAGAAGAATCCAAAGAATACCGTATTCACTCTATTAATTTTCGTTTAGAAATTTTTTTAGAACAATTTTTTTAAAATTTAAATCCTCTATAAATTTTTGATCCCATGGGCAGTGAACAACATAATTGCTGGGTTGGCGATTGCTGGCAGTAGAGTATAGCCAGGGCAGCCTTTCCCAGAAAAAGGACGGTAGCTTTTGTGGGTGGGGCTGTTGAGCAGTAGTAATGGCTAATTGCCACCTTGGCAAGCCCAGCTACATAGATGGATTATACAGATTGGACAATTTATATTTTGCATTCTGTCTTAATTGATTTTTCAAAGCCTTGTTTTAGAGGTTTAAAAATTTCTTTAGCAATTTTTGTGAAAAGTAGTTTAAATATGTATGTGTTAGAATTTCAAAAACCAAGCATTGAAGATTCCAAAAAAGGGGATGTTAGTAGCTTAGGTGTTTTAGAGATGCGCGCAGTTTTACCAATGGAGGGAATCCTAAAATGCATGACCGAAAGTGCATCTTAGCACTTTAAAGACACTTAAAACTCCTCTTTGCCGTTTTTGAAATTCTAACCCTCTTTCAGATTATTTACCGTCTGAATCACTTTTTAAAAGGCCACCCGGCATTTGAAGTGTTAAAGGGGAAGGTTGAAAGCATTCAAGGAGATAGTCTATACACAAAATATTAATCCTAGCTTTTTCGTTTTTTCAATGTGATTTTAGAGTCATATTTTGTCGACAAATCGGTGTTGCAATCTCAGACAGAATTAAAAATTGGATTAACCTCATGAATTTAAGAATTTTTGAATTGAGTCAAAAAATTACCTAAAACCCCAAATTCGATAGAAGACTAATGAATTTCTTCTTTCAATTTTTTCCCTTTTTCATTTCGATTTTTTGAATTTTTTTTCAAGGAATTTAGAAATTCTGATATTCATGATGTTTCAACTTTTTTAACTTTTTTTTCAACTTTCCATCTTTAAATTCAGCACAAGTTTGTCTGAGATCGCACCATCGAGTTGTCACAAAATGTGGCTCTAAAACCACATACAAAAATCAAAAAACTTGGATTAATTTTTTCGTGTCGAGACTATTTCTTTAACAGCTTTTTACAACCCCTTTGCCTTCAAAAGTCTTTTGCCCAGTTCCAGTGACGAAAACAGAGCATATTGCTCGAATGAAAGAAGGTGTACTTTGTTTCCCTTAGGACAAAAATCAAATTTTGACCACAATTTCTTACACATTTCAAAAAAAAGTTTTTTGCACATTTTAGAAGCAAAAATATCTAACAACGTGTTTAAATTTCGACTCATGCTTGGCCACATATAAGAAATGCTGCCACCTCTTGATTTCTTTAGAATGTTTCAGCTTAGGGACACTTTTTCCGAAACATTTTTTTCAAAATCCCGCATTTTCACTGCTTTATCTACCAAAATCTGCAAAGATCACTGAACTTTTTTCTATTTATTCCAAATGGCTGTACAACTAAAAAAAGGCCGAAATTAATTGGCCAAATTATTCCTGCTACTACTTTTCGTTGACTCTGCTGCAAGAGCAGCTCCCATAATTTGGAGTTGCTGCCATAAGAGGGGAAAATGTCAAGCAGGAATTCTTCTTCTTTTTTTGCCTCAAGCCCTAGCCACTAGTACTCAAAATGGCCTAATTGGTGAAGAGCTAGAACAAAGTGGTCATAAAAACAGGGTGTCCCACTCATTAAAGTGTTTATTTGGTTCGGCTGAAAGCCGACGTGTTTTTGAGACAATCTAGGAAATGCTCTAATTGGCGCATCTTTTTGTGGTAGCTAAAGGTTAAGCGCATGACTGGCAGTGTTATGTAAGGTGCACTTTGGGTTTTGTGGTTGTTTGGTCGATGTTGTTGTGTAATAGCATCACACCCGTCAAGCATCAAATCATCTGAGGCTTGCTTGTACTTGAAAATTAGTGCCAAATTTTTCATTTAGCGGTGAATTTTTTTGGAACAGTGACTTTCTGGTTTTACTTTTTTTTTTCCAAAATCCTTTTTCCAAAATGTCAAAATGTTCCAATAAGTTAGTAAAAGGGGGTTTTTTGTCTAGGTGTACCTCTAATTGTGCTATGTCCAATTCTCCAATGTCAAAATTGTAGGTGTATCTCCAATTTTGACATCAGATACACTGTATCTCCTCTGATAGAGAAGCCTTGCCCAAAAATGGTATTTTCGAAAATCATTTTTCGCATTTTCGATCGACTTTTCGGTTTTGAGCCGTATGTTATAAAGCTGGAAATTTCAGATCCATTTTGCTAAATAACATGCACCGCTCTCGAAACCGAAAAATCGGTCGAAAAGCCGAAGAACAATTTTCGAAAATACCATTTTTGTGGTATGCTTTTATTAGGAAATACGGAATGTTTAGAATAGTAGATTTGATCACTGAACTGCTTTCAAATTCAAAACTCGCTGTCGAATTCCGAATTCCACTCGAGACAAAAACATTAATTTTCAAAAAAAACAACAAAACTTTTAATATTTAAATATTTGTTGTCTCGAGTGGAATTCAAAAATTAATAAGGGCTATTTTAAATATATTATATTAATTAAATAAATATTGTGAGCATGAACACAGCGCGAGTGTTTATGATTTCTCTAGCAGAGCAAACTGGCTAGCCAATTTTTTAAATAGTAATTTTTAAAAATTTTTGTGTTTAAAATCTTCTATTTCAAACCTGACTAACAATCCCAATATGCCCTCTATTTTAATAAATGAAACAAAAATTTTGGATAAAGGATTGACCAGATTAAATTGCGAATTAAAGCAGGAAAGCTTAGAGAGATTATCTCGTTGCTTGTGCATATCAAAACTGTTCTTTTATCCCTTTTTTCTGCTCTCTGCTGAATTCTTGCAAATTTGGCGAGCAGCGAGACGAAAATACACCTGTCTTTTTTGCCTCGAAAAGAAAAAATATAGAAGAGAATCAAAGATTTTTTGCTATTGTTTCTGCTTAGACAAGTGTTTATGCATGTAAATATTTAATTTTTGAACCGATTTTTGTATTTTTGAACCTCTAGTGCGTAAAAATAACTGAAAAATCTAAATTTGCTATAATATTTCAAACATTCTTTATTTCAAAATGTATGAGTGTGGCTACTGGACACTAAAGTAGGACTGTGACCAATAAAACTACTACAGTCGATGCTGGATAAACAGACACTCCCGATAAACAAAAACCATATGGTCACCCGATTTGGTCAAGTAAACGACATTAATTGGAAAACGCACCTCCAATAAACGGACACCTTTTGTCGGTCCCAGGGGGTGTCCGTTTATCCAGGTTCGACTGTAGCAGTTTGGTGACTCCGATTTTAGGAGAATGTGGATTTCAAAAAATTACTTTTCGCCGAATTTTATTGCTGGATCTTCAGGTATTCTAGCGAAATAAGCATAATAAAGGCCGATGGAAAAAAATCATTTTTGCTATAAGAGGAATACTAGGCTCGAAGATAAAATCGGCTCTATCCAACAGAGGTGGTGGGTTGGCGGTGATATTGTATTTGCCTTGGTCCCCGCTGCTGTTTTTGAGACTTTTTGGGGTTTGAGCTTAGACAAAAGTATGCCCTCGCATGTTAAGACGAACTCGAAAAAAATTTTCAATCCCTCCAAATATACGCTGGCCTACCCTTTCTTAAGCCTAAGTCTGAAAAATGACACAAAAATTTAACAGGGGAGATCAAAGCAAAAACAGCCCTCTCGTCTTGTTGGCAAAATCATTGAAGAGAGAAAAGTGGCTTTGAAAATTAAAAATTTTAAATAACTGGAAGTGAAAGTTTATGTTTTGTAGAGGTTACGTAAAATAGAAGTTTGACTTTGCTTCAACTTTTTTTTAAATATATTCAAAGGCTGTAAATTTTTGCATATAGTATTTAAGCCTTCTCTAATCCAGCCAATGCCTATTTTGGTTCTATTATTTAAGTGTGTGGATCAGTGCAATTGATCCTATGGTTAGAGAAGCAATGAAAGCAGTGGCTTTTGTCTACTATTCTTCTAGGCTTTACTCTCTCTTTCTCTTTTTGACTTGTTGGGTCATTTGGGGTGAGGGTAGAGGATTAAAACAAGGCATCCCTTTCCTACTTTAATTGCAACATTCGTCAAATTTAGAAGAACGAAAGTTCCCTTTTTGTCAAAAAAATTCATTGTTAGTTTTTAGCAATAAAGTTTAAAAATTTTGGGTCTTCTAGATTCTCTATAATCTAAGACCTCTGGACCGATCCGAGCTGCAGCTTATGGAGGGGTGAGCTTATATAGATTGGAATCATTAAAACGAATCTACTTCTGAAATGCCTACCATTGCCAAGCCGAATCTTAAAAAAATTACATAAAAATAGGGGTGACCAAGGCAAAAAACAACCTCATGATTCAACAATAGGGCCGAATTTTTCAACTATTTGTCAGCCCTATTAACGCTACTTGGGTGCTTTTTGCCTTTTCTCTTTTAGAAGGTTTTAAAGCTACGGCTCATGATAAAATAACATCCAGAAAGCTTGGTCTTGAAATTTTCGGAAAAACATTTAAAATGTCCGCGTTTGGCTTTTTGTTGTCCGCCTTTGGCTTTTTTCTGTCCCCTTTTTTGAATTAAAAAAATGATTTTAAATGTCTGCTTTTGGCTTTTTTCTAACCGCTCTTGTTAGAAAGTGTCCACTTTGGCTTCAAAGTGTAACTTTTTAGCTAAAGGCCAACATTTTTTAGCCAAAAACGGACACTTTAAAGCAAAAGCGGACACTTTAAACAAAAGCGGACAGCGAAAAAACAAAAACGGACAGAAAAAAGCCAAAAGCCGACATTTAAAATCATTTCTCTTTAAAATTCAAAAAAGCTGGCAGAAAAAGCCAAACGCGGGCGAAAAAAAAGATTCATCGGAAATTTTTATTCAAGCCGTTTTTTTGCCTTGATCCTGTTTTTTACTGAACATTTCTACAGGTGAAAATAAGCAATAGATTTTTAAAAAGACTTCATCGTAATAAAAACCGAAAAATTCATGCTTTTCCAAATATAAGTCATGCTATATCAAGATTGAGCAGACATATAGACGTTTTTCAAAAGTCTTTTAAAGCTTATATTTTTACTAGCACCTACCCTACTTAGCCAAACAAAGGCAATGTCCAGTGGTTTCCGTATGCCAACAATCTTTAGTCCTCTTTATTCTACTGAAGTGGGGGCGGAGTCTCTTGGTCTTTTACATCTTTTAGTCTCACCTTAGTGCTATAAATACATCTTCTTTTAAAAATATATCTGCTTCCTTTGCTAACAAATCTTAATTATGACTATTTTTTTATTATTTTTTCAACATTTTCTGTAAAGTAGCCGTTTTTTGTCTTTAAAAGCTGTATTTTTAGGTGATATTTTAGAAAAAACCCGAAAAATCAGCTGCAACAACCAAGGTATTTATAGGGCTAACAGATGGAAAAGAATATAGATTAGGGTTGAAATTATTGTCTGGCCATTTTATTCTGTGCTTATCAAGCTATGGACGTCCAAAAAATATATTTTGACGTAAAATCTCAAAAGTTCTAGAAATTTTGGGTCTCTAAAAAAAGTTTCAATAAAGAACGCTTTCCAGCCCTTATCTTCATATTTTCATTTTTTTTTCATTTTTTGCACATGTGTTTTGCCTATAAAGCAAGTGATGAAAATGCTGGAATACAATTGAAAAAAGGGAGATAAATCCGGTTGTCTATTGTCACTGCTATTATTATTTTTATCTCTTCTGCTTTTTACACCTTGACACTTCCGCCCTTCAAAGTCCACTATTTTGGAATCACTTCGATGCAATAACTATGAAAAATTAAGTCAGCAATCATTTTTCCTCATTGCTTTTTTGAATATGCATTTTTTATTTGTTGAAACGTATAGGCTCTTGTGGTCAACTCGTTAGCGAAATATGCCTTGACCATCTCTGTCTTTTCTGAAAAATGGCTTGCTCCCCCTTGTGAATTATGGTTACAGTCGAACCTCGATTTAGTGGCACCCCGATTTAGTGGCACCTCGATTTAGTGGCACCCTGAGGCGATTTGGTTGGCCAGAGTTGGCCAAACTTGGCCAAAGTTTACCCCCGATTTAGTGGCACCTCGATTTAGTGGCACCTAAGGCTTGGTCCCTAGGGGTGCCACTAAATCGAGGTTTGACTGTATAGTGATATTATGATAAGGGTTAACATGATCACCGAGAAACAACAGGGTTGAGCACTTGTTCCGTTGGTGGGCCTGTTTCGAAAATCCGACTTCCTCTCACCTAAGACAATTAATGCGCCCTTTTTAGGCTCAGGCCTCAAACTTAATATAGGTTAGCGTATGTTAGCTAAAACTAAGAAATGTGGCAAACCCTTTTTGACGATTTCAGTCCAACATTGATAGTTAACCATAGTTCATGATAAAGGGCCTATAACCAAACAAGTTCCCAGGAAAGACCAAGGCATATTCTGGACACGTGATCTTCACGAGTGCACCATATACTTTATTTTTCAAGCTGAACTGTTACTGAGCTAGAAATTATCAGAGAAAGTTGGGCCCCATCCCTTAATGGGGGGGGGGCTTGCCTTGGACCCCCTGTTGTTGTTTTTTTTGTTAGTTTTTAAGCTAAGGCAAAAGTAGGCCAGCATATCTTAGGACAAACTTAATCACGAGTCTGAAATACGTTTGAGTCCGTGCTTACATACGCTGGCCTACCTCGCCTAAGCCTAAAGCCTGAAAAATCACAAAAAAACAACAGGGGGGACCAAGGCAAAAAAACTCTCATTGAGAGATAGGGCCGAAAGTTGGATGTATTCTCTGCGAGCATCAAATTTTGTTCTATGTTACTATTACTTGGCTAAAAAGTGACCAAAAATGACTTAGTAGTCGGATATAGGTGAAGCCATTAATGGGGTGATTTTATTAAGGACCACAACAAATCTCCAGCTATATAGTTTTTTGTAGATTCCTCCACTTAAAAAGCAAATTTGATTGCCTTCATTCCTCTATTTTAGTGTGTGCCAATAATAATTTTTTATTTCATTAATTTTTAATGGATAACTTAAGGCAGCTTACCACTTGCTACATTCTCTCCTTGGTGACCGTGGAAAAATTCCAAAATTCCTTTTTTCCTGTCCTTTTTTGCTTCCCTTGACGTTCAATAATTTTTTTGTTAAGAAAAGTCAATTTTAGTACAGCTGGTATTTTTGAAGTTGAATTAAGAAAATTGAATATTTATTTTTAAAGGACATAAAAATTTACAAAATTTGACGTGGCGGGCTGCTATTCAAAAAACTGTATTAAAAGATTTATCTATAGGCAACAACAAATTGCATATTTACCTGTTTTTTTATATTCCCTTCCAATACTTTTGTTTCAATAATCTCGCAAATTCCGCAGATTATTTTCCTGTTTATCCACATTGAACACTACTTCATTTGCTGCCCTCAAAGTTTGCTGTTTTGGTCGAGTTTCCTGTTGCTTGACCAGCATTGCCTCAGCCAAAACAATATTAAGACCCACATTTAAGGTGGACCTGTTGGGACTGGTTTTAATGTTGTCCCGCTTTCTACTGATGCATTAGTTATTGAGGTCTAAGCTGCAGTAGCACGGCTGACTGACTTCAGTGGAAGCCAAGGAATTCTGCTTGGCTGGCCTCAGAGCACTTGCAATCAAAGTTTAAGCGTTTGCTTTTGCTTATAAGCTATTGTTCATATAAGAACAAAAGCAGCTATTTGGGCTACCTCTAAAAATACCAAAAATCATAAGGCCTTTTGGTATCCGACCCTGCACATGTAACTACATTCAGAAAGGGGTCCTGTCTCTAAATCAGGGAGTGTTTTTGCCTTGGTCACCCCTGTTGGTTTTTTTTGTAATTTTGAGTTTAAACCAGCGTATGTTAGGACAGACTCAGAGATTTTTTTGCTCATCTTTGAGTCCGTCTTAACATACGCTGGGCTTCCTTTTCCTAAGCCCAAGGCTTGAAAAATCACAGAAAAGGAGGGGGGGGGAGGTTCAAGGCGAAAAACCGAGAGCACCCCAAGTGCCCCACCGTCCACATCCACCCACCCCCACCCCCCAAAGAGTATGAGATCTCTAAGCATGAAAATGGTTAAAGAACGCATACTCTTTGGGGTCTACAGCTAGAGAAATCATACTCTTTGGGACCGATAATACTCTTTGAGGGGTCGCACTTAAGGTTTTACGAAAAAACCACCCCATTTGGGGACAGGGCCAAAGAGTTTACAGGCTACAATCATCTGAAAGGGGTTACTGAGCTCAAGCACCAACCCCAAACCTACTGCTCGCAAAAAAAGTTCGTGACTGAATTTTTTTTATAATTTATAAAATGGTTAAATTGCACACACTTGAAATTTATATTTTGATACTTTTCAGCCATTTTCTTGTACAAAAATGTCTAGAAGACAGCCGAAATTCCCATTATTACTTCTGCAACTACTGAATTGATTTGGACATAATTGGAAGATGCTTAAATTGTTGGATCTATTTAATCTAATACTACTGCCTTTACTTTTACTTAATTTAACTTTATCCAAACTAAATCACAATGCATCGGCTGAATCTTTTTACAACAGCAAAGACGATGAAAATGGTTAAGTTTTGAATAAAAATAGGATTATATTAAAAAGCATGTTCAAAATTATCAAATTGATCTTTTTTATTTGTTTCAGATTTTTCAAATTTATCCTAAAATGACTGAAATAAGTTTCAACGACTGTGAAAAATACTTGATTTTACCTAGGACGAGATTTGAATGAAGTAAAGGGTCGTGCTTAAAGGAGGGGTGAAAGCTGTTGTGATCAGGCCCTCGTTAAATTTCGATTGTTAAGGCATTTTTTGAAGGTAATTTTGAATTCTGATATTGATAATGCTAAGCCAATTTTTAATTTCGCACAAGATTGTCTGGAACCACAACACCGGATTTTCGACAAAATATGGCACTAAAACCATATTTAAAAAACACAAAATTTGGAATAATCCTTTCATTTCGAGACTATCTCCTTAACAGCTTTCACCCTCCCTTTAAAATTAATGATTTCAAAATAATTTGCCGTAAGAATTTCACAGACAAAAAGTTTGAACTTTCAGTCAAAAATTGAATTGACCATGTAGCTTGATTAGCACGACAATTAGCGAAATTAGAATTTGCGCGGAATCACCGTAATATGGGCAATAATGCTTTTGAATTGCTTTTTGTTGGCATATAGAATATTAATTTCATGTGGTAGTCAACATAAAACGAAATCTTGCGATAGAAAGCTGTAGAGCAACAGAAGTTGCCTAAATCGTCCGATCTGGCAATGTCAGACAACTTTGCGCTCAACTATTAAACGGTTCTATATTTTCAAAATTTTCAAAATGCAAACGAAAAATACATCAAAAATATTATCGACGAAATTAGGGTGGTCCAGCGCTAATTAAAATTTCGTGAATAAATGTGCTCATCAAGTTTCATGATCCTTGAAGTGAGCTATTAAACCCCATTAAAATTCTTAAGTTCGCCATCAAATTTTATCATTTTTATTTTTGACCAGCAAATGATAAAATTCAAATCTTAGGTTACAATATTTACTCTAATAGTGACCACCCCCCCCCTCTAATACTAACCACCCTCCCCTGGAGGGAGATTGAAAAATAGTAGCCCTTTTGAAAATTGGCCTATTTAGGCTGATTTTGTCTCCCTCTAATTGTAGACCCCTCCCTCCTCTAATAGTAGACCCTCTAAAAGGGTGGTTGAAATTAGAGTAAATACGGTATATGTTAAATTTGATATATCAACTTAAAGCATTGAATTTAGCTGTGAACTAGTCATATACATACTTTAAACAATCCATAATTAGAGCTATAGGCATAGTTCAAATATTTGCATAGTGCTGACCGTCTGACCCATTCCTCCAGGGAATCTATTATTATATGCTTTGTTTGCACTAGTCCTCAACACCTAACCTTTGCCCTCCTCACCCCACCAGAATTGCCAATTATGCACCCCTGACCCATTGAGTATAATAATATAGCTAGTAAAAGAAGCCTCAGTGGTCAAATATCAGCATCCGAATAGCCACTGGCACTAGCTAAGGGACATTTAGCTATTTAGACAAGAGTAAAATACTTGTGCAAACATAGAATGCTCGGGGTTAGCACCAAACCAAACCTTTGTTGGTTTAGAAAATTTAAAAACTGTCAACAAGGTTTCAGGTGTTCAGATAATCATTATGAAATGACATATAAAATTATGGCTGTTGAATTTGAGATTCGATAAAAGAAGTTTTTATATTTTTAATTGACTCTTGAAAACAACAAACATGAAAATAGTTCTAATTGTAAAATGTAAACTTGAAAGATTTTTATTTATCTTCAAACATTTTTTCAGGCTTTTTTAAATGAATACAAATATCGTACCACACCATCTTTGAGACCAACAAAAAAATTTTAATTTCGCCTGCCTTGGTCTCCCAAGCTGATTTTTTAGATTCCATATATCTGAAAAAATCAGGTTGGGATATAACGCATCCAAAATTAACATTTTTGTGTTTGAATCTTATGATGTCATTTTTAAACATTTTTTTCAAGATTTTTTAGTTTTGAGTTCCAAAAGAATACAAAATCATACGTATCTCCATACTGGTCACCCGCCATAGTGATCAAATTTTTGTTCATGATTTGGTTGATCTACAAAGGAATTGAGGCGAACCGACCCCCACAATAGTGATCGCTCTCCATAGTGATCAGATTGGGTCGGTTCCTTGGGTGATCACTATGGAGAGAGTTAACTGCATAGCCATCCCTACATTTTAATTTTTGGATTCCTGCCTTACAAAACTCCACTATTTCAGACTACAAAGCCATTCGGATCTACGAAGGTGCAGCCCAGGCACCAAAGCCACCTTAAATGAAGCTTTTGACAAGGTGTTAAGACAGACAAAGAACTGTTTTGCTCAATTGGAGACCACTGATCCTAACTTAGGTTGGTTGAACAACTAATCCTCAAAAAATAAATTATTAAAAAAATTAGATTGGCTTGAGTTTGATTCTGCGCTCTTAATGTTCATGACTACAAGTGAAGTGCCTTTTTCCAGTAATGAACCTCACCAAGCAATTCTCCATCTAATGTGTGCTTCCAATAAGGTCTGTAGAGGCCTGAACCCAAATTCCCAGATTCTCTATCTAAAACATACCTTTCAGATGCGTTCCATCCACTTCTCAATTCAGATCACCAAGCGGAACAGACATCCACCCAAGTTCCTAACAGATACCTACCATTTCTATGCTCCAGCCAGCCTTAAGCTAAACACGGAGGTAGGACGAGTGCATGTGGTGGATCATGACCCTATAATCTATAACAGTCGAATCCATATAACTGTGGTGAAGGCCCCTCCTAGTGGTTCAATCAGCGCCTTGAGAGGTGGCCTTAGCAGTAGAGGGGGTCAGTCTTCTGATGAAATAGATGCTCACTGGAAGGTCTTCAATAATGGGTGGGTTTTTTCGAAGTGATATATTTTATGTTGGTAAAAGAGTTTAAGTTCGACTTTGCTTAGTGTTGACCAGCATTTTTGAATAATTTTTTTCAATCATTAGTGGTGTAAATTGTTGAAATTCTAATTTTTGCGGTGAGCTTTTTTTTGGTACCATACTATTGAAAAGGTGGCCCTATTGAAGAATCGGGCCCATTTGCGCATTGGTCCCCCTGGTTGATTTTTTGTGATTTTTCAGGATTTAGGCTCACACAAGGGTAGGCTAGAGTTGTGAAAATTACGGGTCATAATCCTTTTCAGTCATATTTTGGTCATGATCTTTTTATAATATTAAAGAAATGCTTACCGATCCATCTCTTTCCTTGATTCAACGCCGACCTAAACAAATATTATGAGTCCCTTAAAATACTTTTATGCATTAACTAAACTTTAAATGCTTTTCCATATCCAGCTACCCTCTAGTACCCTCTACCTTGGTCCCCCAAGGCAAACAGTCAACATTAAGTCAAAAAATTTTTTAGACTGCCGTCTCCCACCTGAAAATATGTTTGCAACACATTTCGGGTCCTAAAACACACAAAAAGTACTTCGCACCTTTTGCGAGATGAGTTGGTAAACTGGAATCCGGCCCAACTTCCTGCCGGTTGAAAAAGAACATGACTAATTTTTCAGTTTTCAGATGAAAAAAATTTCAAAGCCATTCTTTGATAGGCTTAAAAGGTTTCAAATTCAAATTATATTTTTATTTATTATAGCTCAATTATGGTGGCCAAAATGATGACAGATTTGCAACTCTACAGACCTTACACTCTCAAGCTGCTAGCCGTAGATTTTGGATCACCTCAGCTATTTCCACTGTGAATGTCACGATTGTGCCTGTTTCTGTGTCTCGTGAGCATTTTCTGTTCTATTTATCGGCCGAAAAAAACTATTTTGACGTCTGGTTTAGAACCTCACAACCTCCGAGTTAATGTGGCGAACTTAGAGTACCAAATATTCGAGTGGGACTCGCCTACTTTTGGCATCCCTGAAAAGTATAGGTTGAGTATCAGCAAAGCAGGCAAGGTGCTCTACACTCAGGATGTAGATGCTGGCGAGAATATTGTAATGAGCAAGGTGAGTATTTTAGGCAATATCCAGATAATCTGAAAATGTTAAACTTTTTTTTATTGCAGATGCATTTTCCAGCTGGACCCGAGTATTCTGCTACCATAACTGCTGTAGACGTGGAAGGAGAAGCACCTTCGGAACCTCATGTATTTATGCTTATCAATACAGGTGGGAACAAACTGACTAGCAGTCTACCATCTTTTCGAAAAATTACTTTTTTTTAAATATCCTAAGACTGAAAAACATATCAGCATCCCAAAACGATGCTCAGCTGCTAAATTTAAATTCCAGCACTTCGGCTCTAGGTCATACATTCATCCGTACTTTTTTTTTTATCAATTGTGCTTTCCAACTACGATTCCTGAGTCAATATCAAAATCAAAAATAGTAGTTTTTAAAAAAATATCAGAAATTAGCTCTGTTAATTGGCCAGTCCAGAAAATGACAAAAAAAAGTTCTCATTGGACTTTACTCCACTGAAAAAATTGACTTTCAGAGCTTTACTGTGAGGGTGAGTGCTCACCCAGGGGCGGCATTCCCATGTGCTACTACGGCAAGTTCCACAAAATAGAGCAGTACCGGGACATCAATGGGCTGCACTGTTTGTGTTATGATGGCTATTCCTCCGCTCAGTGCGACACCATGGGTAATTCTAGCCATTATTACCATTATAAAAAAAACATTTTTTTCCATACTTCAGAAACCTGTGCCACCGAAAAAGCTA
Organism: Ditylenchus dipsaci; assembly: GCA_004194705.1. Lineage (NCBI taxonomy): Eukaryota > Metazoa > Nematoda > Chromadorea > Rhabditida > Anguinidae > Ditylenchus > Ditylenchus dipsaci. The sequence continues at coordinate 125,682 of SADC01000431.1, forward strand.
TTGAAAGCTATGGTGGAGTGGCTTGGCCCATGACTCCAGTCAATCAGTCAAGCACCATCCTGTGTCCCTATAACTCTAATGGAGAAGTGATTAGGAGAAAGTGTGTGTGGGATGATCGCCTAGATGTGGCCAGATGGGAAAATGTGTCCAACAATGAGTTGTGCAAAAAGCAGAGCTCTATTTTAGGTAGGAAAATTTGCTGCCTGTTTAGATAAATTCACTTTTCAACAGGTATTGCCTATCTGCTTATTTTGTGAAAATGACACAATAATTGCGAAAATACGTTGTATCGAATTGGCTCTCTTGACCAGTGATTGCAAAAGGCAAAGCGAAACGCAAAGCTTAAGCCAAAAGTGCCGGCCAAGCCAAAAGTGCCGGCCAAAATTTCAAAACTCCAAAATTCAAAGCCAAGTCCAAAAACATAAAGCCAAACTTTAGCCGGCCAAAATCCGGCTGGGCCAAATTTCAATCCGACAGTATCAAAAACTGTCGATAAAAGCTAACATAAAATTTTTAAGCTTGTAAATATTCAAAAGACTAGTTTTTTTTAAATATTTTTGTTAACATTTTTTTTTCTACTAGCCTGTTATTTGCAGTCCACCTGGGTGTGCTGGCCAATTTCGCCCAGCGAAATGAGCAGACAGTCTCCGGTTTCAAAGCAGTTCAACGCTTTCTGGACACTGTGCTTCAGTTTCCCTCCTTCAACCCCAACATCTCCACTGCCCATTTTGATTCTAAGATAGCAGAGCATGTAGCTCAGGTGATTGACGGTATTGCAAGCAGAAATTTGTCTTTGGTGCCAGGCAATACCACTGAAATCAGAGCTAGTTTGACCGAATACATCAAAGATTTCATGCACAGACTGCCTGTTCCTTTCGATCTAAGGAGTTCGGGCGAAGGCTTCCAGATGAAAACTTGGCATTGGACGGGTCCTCAAGAGGATCAGGGAGAAGAAAGCAAGATTGGAGGAAGCACAGGGGCCGATGAAACAGATGATGGCAGTCTACCTGTGCAGTGAGTTTTGAAGAATAATTTAATAACATAGAATAAAAACAATACTAAAACTGGCTTCAACACCACAGTGGGGCGCCCGACGGACGCCGTCCGGATTATCTAGCAATCGGCTTAACAGATATGGGCGGTCTTCGGCAATATTCCTGATTTTTATCCCCCATTTTTTACCTTGGTCTACCCTGTTGATTTTTCATAATTTTTGAATTGTTTTTCTAAGCGCTCTTTATTTTTATTCGACCAAAAATAAACTGAGGTCGACTTGAGAATGTTTTTTGATCAAATGTCGAAAATTAATGCTTAGCTATGTTTAAGATGGTTTTTTCAAGAAAAAATTATGAAAAAACAACAGGGGGACCAATGCAAAAAATTAACCAGTATCAGGGTTATGGCCTAGTCTTCTTTCCACGACATGACATGTTCTAGTGCCAAAAACACAGCGGCCGTCCATTTCCGTCTGCCTTTTTCAGTCGACCGGCCTCCACCGTTCTAAAAAATTGTCATTTTTCAACAAAACATTTCTTGGACAGTGGCGGCCGGTTGACTACCACGACTACCCGCAGAACACTAACAAGGAAGGGACCCTGATTTTGACCTGGGACAACTTTGATGACAAATTTTTTTCTGCGTATTCTTGTAGAGCGTGCCCACTTCCTGACAAATCTGGCTCCCCAGCTATGAAGCTCTACAAAATATGGTAGAAAAGTCACTTTAAATTCTAAAAACACCTCCATACCCATATCATGGTCAGCGAAAAAAATCATCACACATTTTGTTGAAAACTCGAAAATAATTATTGAAGCTTCAAATCTCAGCCCAATTTAGACTCGGACGCAGATGCTATGTACATCTGCCAGCTAAACCCGCACTAGATCACAGCTCAGCCATCCAGGGGGACAGTGAAGTAGTCAGAGTTGCTTGTCTTAAGACATCCACCCTCTACCCTCATCTAGACGGTCGAAGTCCTGTGCTGTTTTTAGAAATAGATGAAGAATATGACCAAGAAGATCGCGACTACCAATCCAGTAGCTCCAAAACGGTCAAGACCAGAATTTTACCGGCTGGAAGCAAAGCTTTGATCGGCCTTAGACCTGAATTGTCCACAGCTATGATTGGGGGTGGTGATGAGCCGACTTTAAACTACACCTGTGCTTACTACGATGAAAATGGTGAGTTTTGTTTGATTTTTTTTTGAATTTTGTGATGCGAATAAATGTTTAGAGCACACCTGGTCAATCACAGGCATCAATGTTTTGTCAAGAAACTTTGAAAACGGTTTCGTCCTGTGTGAAACTACCCATTTGAGTGTTTTTTCTTTGTTACCGGTAAGTGCATTTTGGTAGTGATTAAAAAGCAGGCATCTGAAATCTGACGGATCTGGTTCATTCTGCCTAAAGGGTCTGGTGACTGAATATAAATTAGGTCTTTATATGTGATTGCATCGCTCCCGAAAAAAACTTGCCTTGTTCCGCCCTTGTTTTTTTCACAATTTTTTCATCTAAAGGAATAAAATAGTTTATTTAAATTGATTTCGGACCTTCGACAAAGATAACAAGTTATTTACAGCCCTTGCCTGGAACTAATTATATATTTTTCTGACATCAGCGAAACAAATTTAGCTTGGGAGACTAAAGCAAAATATTTTTGGCATTTTTTACAAAAACAAAATTTGCTTTAAAATGATTGAAATGCGTTTATTAATAGTTTTCGAGACCTTCCAAAGAAAAAATAAATGCAAACAAACAACAGGGGGATCAAGGCACGCTTTTTTGGAATGTATGCGAACGAATACCGTATTCACTCTATTAAGTCAAAGCTTTTTAATAACTTAGTTCCCTCTCATAACTTTCCACCCTACGAACCTGGTATCTCAATCTGAAGAAAACATTGCTTCTACTCCACTATCTCTTGACCAAATATTTCTTGGCTTCCGTTGTTTTTTCTTGAAAAATGCCTCTGTCCCAGGGTTGGGTATGACATTTTTTCACAAAAATATATTTTCCGAAAAAGTACATTTGACTACTTTTGAAGAAAAAAGGTGATTTTATTCAATGCTTATGGCGATTTTGAAGCGAAAAAAACATTTGGACGTAAATCTTTTTAAAAAACAATAAATATTTGGGGTCCTCGAAAACTACAAACGATTCCCATCCCTGCTTTGTCCCCTTGTTGATAATATTAACGATAATCACCCTAATCCAGAGTTCTCATCTTGAAATTTTGAAAAAAGAAATTTTGATAAAAAAGCACATTTTGACGATTATTGAAGAAAAAGAGTCATTTTATCCGGTGCTCATTGCTATTTCATGAGCGAAAAAAAGATTTTGACTGAAAATAAATCTCTTTAAAAATAAAAAGATTTTGGGTCCCAAAAAAAGGAACGAGAACCCTGCCCTGATCACAGTGTTATCATGACCAAAATGAACAAGGGGGACTAAGGCTTTTTGCAAGAAACGAATACCGACACCAGACCAAAAAATGGGTTGAACCTTCTTAAAAATTGGATTCCGAAAAAAAGTGTGAAAAGGGTGAGCGGAACCGACAGTAGAAGTACCCCAAAAAAAACAATGACGCGCCCCTATTCTTTGTGTGGATTGTTAACAAAACTTTATGTGCTCAGAAAAGGAGTTCTCGTAATACTGAACGATTTCTCCGATATGTTTGTTCTCAATAACTCCATCGTTTTTCTGTTTTCCAATTTCTTGTTCATAGGAATCATGGGTAAGTCACTAGGCTCGAAGATCATTGAAAAAACAAAATAGCAGGCAGATTTTGATTTTAGAAATTTCTGAAAAATCAAATTTTCATTATACTATGTAGAGCAGCAGTGATCTTCTTTGTTTTGAATTTTAATTACGAGTTAAATTTTTTTTTAAATTTTCACATCAAAGTATTTGTTTCGGATTTTGATGGCAATAAGCACTCAGGAAAATGTATTCTTTTTTAGAATTTTTTTTTTTCATATAATGTATATGCTGAAAAATAGTGCATTCAAGTCCCAACAAACACTAACCTGTTCAGCTAATCGGCATATTTGATCTACCCTTTCTCCGCTGATTTTGTAGGCTCCCTTCAAATACAAAAACTTTTTGCAAGCAGAATTTCCAGGGAAGTGTAGATATTCCACAATGTCGTCAGGGTCACATAAAATATTATATAAATCAATATATTTGCAATGACGGAATAGGGGATTGAGCAAAGAAATAGGAGGATTAGCCAGGTGTGTTCTTGGAGCCGTCATGGACAGAGATGTCAATGGATCAGTGTCGTTAGTAATGCTGTAAATAAATCAAAAGTTAGAGGCATGATACGGTAGTTACTAGCTACCTCTTTTTAAATTTCAGGTACCCATTTTTTTTTACCTTGGGGGACCAAGGTAAAAAGTCAAATTTTAGTCTGATTTTTTTTCAAAAAATTCATTTTTTTGCGAAAAAATGTCAGAAAATAATGATTTAACCCTGACATTACGGGAAAAAAACTAGCACTGTTTACGGATAGGGTCAATATGACCACAAGGCCTTCAAGAGCTGTTAATAGGCATCACGTGAGCCATTTTAACAACAACTTGGTGCTATCTTGTAGCGCAGCAAAAAGCTACAAGACCCTTTTTACAGAAACTCTTTAAAAAATTTTAGTCTTGAGATATGGGTTTTTAAAAAAAAAAGATCGATTTCTTTGAAAAAAGACCAAAATCTGAAAAAAGTTGGAGAAACTTGGATTTTGGTCATTTTTTAAAGAAATCGATCTTTTTCAAAAAGCCATATCTCAAGACTCGAATTTTTCAAATAGTTTCTCTAAAAAGGGTCTTGTTGCTTTTGAGTTGCGCTACAGGATAACACTAAGCTGTTGTCAGAGTGGCTCACACGACTCCTATTAACAGCTTTCGAAGGCCTTGGAGCTATAATGACCCCAGCCGTATAAGGTGTTGCTTTTTTATAGACCTACAAAAATAATTGAAAAATCCTCAGCAATGAAGTCAGAATGTAGCTAAGTAAAGGACGAACAAAGTAACAAAAAAAATCAGCTCTTAACAATGTTTAGAAAAAAATTTACAGCCGTTTTAAAAGTGCCCTGGGGTCATATTGACTACACCGTAATGTCAGGGTTAAACATGATTAACAAGTAAGTAAAAAAATCGATCATACCAACGCTCCCCCCCCTCCACTCTATCGAAATTTTACCTGTCTATAAAATGGTTCCAAAGGTGTTGTTGAGTCAAACAAGCGAAAACACGGTCATCAAAACGAATTCCCAGCTGGCGACCCTGCCACAAATGCTTGCTTTTTCGCAACTGATCGAGCACACGTTCAAGCAAATAAAGAGAGCTAGGCTTACATCCCAAGCACAAGAATCTACAAACTAATCGTTTTATGAGTGACTGTCTTTTTAGGGACAGTATGACACAGCTGTGATAAAAACGCAAGAATTTAGGCCTCAGATTCAACACAAATGGATTTTTTCGGCCATCTAGCATAATATTAATTGTAGAACACCATTCAAAATCTGTACTTTTTCTGCACCAATTAGTGAGATATTTGTGCATCACTATAATAGGGTAGTTTGGATAGTGAAGTGAAACATGTTTGTTTAGTTGCTTGCTGGTGAGACTCAGTTTGATCAGTTCTGGTCTTGTAAAGTAGCACAGAATTTGATGCATCTTGGGCTGTAGCATCTGAAAAAGACATGATTATTGCCATAAGACTGCTTTGTTTTTGTCATTCAAGAAAGCGAAGATATTGCTTGTTTCATTAAATAATTTACACCAGTGCTTCACACGGGCAATTTTTAATTTAAAAAAAGTGACCAGGTATATTTAAAAGAAAATTTTTGAGATAAAAATTTGTCATTTTGTTAAAAAATCACGATACATTTCACCGATTTACTGATTTTACCACTTGTTTGACCACGCTACTCCTACAATTTGTTTTACTAACAAGAGAACATATCAAACTGTACGATTCGATAGAAAAATTCTGATAGTCGATTTAGTCTATGAAATTTCCATATTTTTGGCAAACAGAAAAACTCGAGAAAAATTGACCGAAATCGCCTTGGTCCCCCCTGTGGATTTTGAAATATTTTCCAGCGTCATACCTGGATATAGTGATACTCCTGAAAGTTCGATTTACAGCTGGGTTTTTCACTTTTTTTCTTCAAAGACAGTTAAAGACAGTCAAAGACAAGTGAGCTGAAAAAGTGATCAAAATTTCAGAGATATTCTTATATCGAGATTTCACTGTGAAAAACAAATGTCACCGAAAATCCACAGGGGAGAGCAAGGCAGTGTTTGGCTTGATATTTCTGTAGTTTTCAAGTTGGATTTTTTCTATCTGTTTGCCAAAAATATAGAAACTCCATATAGTAAATCAAATATGCTCTACAAGATGGCTTTGTCAGAATTTTTTAATCGGATCGTACAGTTCGATATGTATTCGTGTGAGATACTATTTTCATTACTTTTCGCTCCGTAAAAAATAAAAAATATGCATTACATAAAAGTTTTTGATTATGCCTGGTGCCCACCATTTTTAAAAAAAAAATCATTGTGTAAAGCGCTCATATGCCCCACTAAAGAGTATTATTACCAAGAGGAAAACCCTGAAATAATGTTTTTTGACTGAATTACAAGATGAGTAAATACTACGCAAAAATTTACAAGACGCTTCTCTAATTTGCTTTACTATTTTTAAGGTATGAAATGAAAATTATTAATGATGGACTGAAGGAATAGAGCAAAAGTATTTTCATGATAAGATATTGAGTCAACTTTGGTTTAATTCTTTTGAAATACTTTTAAAAAAGGGGCAATAGGCGTAGTTTTTGTTGTTTTGTTCCGCTTTCCCCAGACTCACTCGAAACACGAGACAAACTTTCAAACACTTCCAGACACAGATTTTTAATTTTCAGTTATCTTCTACTAGAAATGACAACTGGAATCTAGCGAACATTTTAGTAGTTAAACATTTGGTCAAAAAGAGCCTCTTTGTGCATTTTTTTATCATGAGTGTTGCTCGGAATTATGTCTAAGATAAGGGAGTGCGCGCATCTCTAACCAAGCAAGCCCCCTCCACTCCGAAGGGAATTCGGTTTCTTGAAGTTGAGATGACGCAAATCTTAGACGCAAATCACTCGAAAGAGATTCTGGATGCACGAAAATGTATGCATACCAGATCTCTGGTCACCATTTAATGAAACTATGTTCAAATTATATTTTTCACAAAGTTTCGGAGGTATCTACGTACCCCTTTCTAGTGGTTCACCGTAGTCTCCCGAGACAAAAAGTCAAATTTTGGTCAATTTTTTTTCAAAAATGAGCAAGTATCACAAAACAACGTTCTTATCATTTTCAGCACATACATACATAATTCAAAAGTACATAATTCAAATACAATACATAATTTAAAAAGTATTTTCGGAGTGAAAAAAAGTGTCCCGCGCGCATTTGAATTTGCCAAATTCTCATTGTCATCGACAAGTATGGTCCTTTAAGTGCCTAAAAAAAGACCAGCTAAAGGTCAAACATAAAGGACCGTGGTTTTTTGCGAGTAGCGGCATGTGAAAAATTTGAATTAGTGGTAGAAAGCTCTCTTTGGTCTCTCACTATAAACTAATAAGTCGTCTTATTAGAGTACAAGGAGAGACCAAACGCGCACATGCTACTGCGCTCAAAAACCACGGCCGTTCAAGGCTGAGTGCTTATAATTCGTGTTGACTGTAATTTTTAAAATTAAAAATAAACAAGCAGTGTGAACATTTGTGTCGAAAAATTCTGTGAACACTTTTTAATAACAGTTGTCTTGCAGGAATCTATGTTTACCTCGAAAAAGATGACCTCCCTGGAGTCCATGGCCTTTGTTCTGCCTATTGCCACTGCCTTTGTGGCTATCGTCTGCACACTATTTCTGCTTTTGATAGCCATATTTCAGAGGTTCAAAGCATGATAAACCAATATAATAAAACATAAAATACATATTTCAGAGCCAAATACACAGACCCAGCCTTAATAACTTTCCTTCTTACTATTCTTTTGGTCCATTTGGTCCACTTCACGGTGTTGATAACACCTCATTTTTCGAGTAATATGCTTCAACCTTGGGATACGCACATCTATTTGCTATTGCAATATGCCTTGGTGTCTGTGGGTGCTCTAGTAGCTCTTCTTAACTCAGCCATCCACACCAGAATAGCAGCTATTGAGCTGGATACCCTGAAAGGACTCAGCCACTGGAGCAGACTGGTCCAGGTGTTCACAATAGCTATAGGTAGGTGTCCAGTTGTTTTGTTAAGGGCAGTGGCTACATCGGCTATGCGGAAAAGACACTTTTTTGACATAGGCGAAGCGGCTTTTTGGTCAAACTGTCTAAAAGTAGCTTTTTCTCTCTTTTTCGAATTCATCAAATTTAAGTATCACAAAAATGTCGGCTCTAACTCACTATCTGTTGCCAAAAAATGCCTTGGTCTCCCCTGTTGTTTTTTCTTGAAAAATGCTTTGGTTCACTTGTTCATTATGGTTATGATAACACTGTGATCATGGTGATTAGGGTGATTATCGTTAACATTATTAGTCTTAAAATGATCACCTTATAGACCACAGGGAGGACCAATGCGTTTTTTTAAAAAACTACAGGGGACCAAGGCATATTTTGGCAACAGATAGTGCAATAGATCCAAAATGTTTTTTTAAATCTCATATCCGATTTTCAGTTATTCCAATTTGTTTGTGCATAACTACATGGCTGCTGGATGGATATGTGTTTTACGGAGTCACAACCAGAAATCCGTAATCAATTACTGAAAAAATTCTAATCAAATAAATTTGAATTATTTCAGCACCTTACTTGCCTTCAACTGGACTTTCACTGCCACTTTCCTGATTCCTATAGTCATTTGTGTGGGTTGTGCCATTGGTTATGGTTGTTATTGCTTATGCTACGGCAATTCTTTGGCTAAGCAACAAGGTCAAACCTCGTCACATATCTTGATGTCATCTGGAAATGATGCTAACAAAAGAATGGTCCTGCTCAGAGATTTGGCCAATGCCGCGGCCTGTCATTGCTGCTTATACTTTTGTTCTACTCAGAAGCTCTGGTATTTTATCAGCGCAGCAATGTTACTAAGTAAGTTTTTAGGATTTCAATGGAATACATGTAAATTTTCTGAAAATTTGGCTGTAAAATCGAGCATGGAATGAACATTTTTACATGATAATTTGACACATTTTTGTTTAATAGAAATCCATTTTCAGATCCCTAATCCTTGCCATGCTTCACCTGAGTCTCTCCTTAGCCGTATTCCTATTCGCCGGCTACCTTTATCGCATAGAGCTCAAATTTCCTCGATTTTCCACTCATCATTTTAATAATACCAACACCACATCAGACAGCCGAAATTCACACAGAAATGGTCATTCCGGTGCTTTCACAGCTGTCAATACCGAAATATACGAAGAGCCCATACAACAAAAACATTACAAGGACAACGGAAATGGCTTGAGCCCCAAAGTCATAACTTCAAATACCAATGGTACCACAACCCTCATTCTCCTGCCGAACCGGACCATCTTAACGATGCCAATCTGGACCGAAAAATCTTGCTGGACCACTGCCACCCACCTCAGTGCTAGCTAGTGCTCCATCTCTCAATGAAACCCTCAAACTCAGGTCTAGGAACAACTCTATAATGGGTGACCACATCCTCAGTCGTCACAGTTTTCTGGATTACAAAGAAAAAGGAGCCATGGAGAATAATACCTTGAGAAGGTGTTCTCAACAGTGGCTGTAGCTAATCCTGATTACTACGGTATATTGTCGGCCAGACAGTTGTACACACCATTGGTCAAGGCAAATGTGGTAGTGGGACAGGGAAGCGTTGGTACCAATGGATATTTCAAAACCTCGGCGGTGCAGAGGCAAGAAAGTCTGGCTAGACTCAAGTTTTTGCAGGTATGAACAAGGTGTCTTAAGATATTTAGACGCTTTAGAACAGCCATAACCTTTTTTCAAGTCCACATTTTTGAATTTTGCTATCCAACATCGACTCAGAATTGCACTAAACCTTTTTTATTTACTGTCAAAAACAAAAATTTGCTTGTCACTCCTTCTATTAAGTCATCTGGAAAGTCCGTGCGGTTATTTTTAAAAGAATCTTTCGTAGCATTGTGTTTTTTCTATAAATTCTTTAACATACTTTGAAATTTGACCACTTATTTTGTAGCTAAGAATTTTAGCCATAAAATGAGTGATCAAATTTAAAAAAATGATATCAAATCTATAGAAAAAACACAATGCCACAAAGGTTCTTTTGAAAATAACCGCACGAATACTTTGGGTCCTGTTCTGATTTTAGAATTAGCAAGACCCAAACACAAGGGGACCAAGCCAAATCGTGTTTTTAAAATTATATTTGAAAAAAAAATATTCTGATGCAATTAAGAGTCGATCTGTATTTGCAGACTAAAAAAAAATAGACTGAAAAATGTTATGGCTGTTTAAATTTGTCCGAAAATCTTTGGCCACCTGTATTTGAGTAAGTCGTTAACCAATATTCTCCCTTTTCCAGGGTCAATTACCTGCCACTGGCAGTGAAAGTGCAGATCTATTTTCTCACAGTCCTCACGTATATTACCTCAGGCCACTCTTACCACTTCAGTCAATCAGTTTTTGAGCAATGAATCAACAGAAGACCCAAGCCAAAAAACGGTACTCCACCTCCTTGTCCTGTCCCGAGTTTACAGAATGGTAGAGCAGTGGCAAAGAGAATAGTCAAAGCTAAATTTGCTGACGAGGAAGATAGCGATGAGATCATCAGAGAAGAAGAGGAACAGCGAGTCATTGAAAGAAAACTGTTTTCCAAAAGAGAAAAGGACAGGAGAGGATCTTTGGCTTCAGCATCTAGCTCTTCTGAGTTAAGTCACCCATTAGTGAGTGTGGTTTGAGAAATGAAAGAAGATTTAATATTACTTGTTACTTTGATTAGACCCTTGCGAATAAAGTTTTCTTACTTAGGCCTATCTACCATTTTTAAATATCAATATTATATCAAAGAAAAATTGATAATGTGGATTAAATGAAAATTTATAAACCTGTCAATAAACCTTTGAAGGATGGGGAACCTATAGGCTGTAATCGAAGAAGCAATACAGTCAAACCTCTTTAAACCGGCATCCGCAAAGTTCGTTCCAGCCTAGGGTCGACGATTTTTTACCTCGAGTACTGTTTCGCCAGTTCTGTTTTGACAACCTGATGCCAAATATCGCAAGGATGACGTTTTTCTCGATCGTTTTTCAGAAACCCAAGATTTTTCTCACTAAAAATCAAAAACCTCTTTAAACCGACACCCATTTAGAAAATAGTGTGCCGGTTTAAAGAGATTTTGATTTTTTAGTGAAAAAAATCTTATGGCTCATTATAAACGTTGTCGTTGTCGTCGTCGTTGTCGTCGTCGTTGTCGTCGTCGTTGTCGTCGTCGTTGTCGTCGTCGTTGTCGTTGGAATATTTTTTTTATAAACCCTTTTTTTCGCCAACGACGACGACAACGACAACGACGACCTATTTATAAAAATCCAACGACAACGCCAACGACAACGACGACGCAAGGACAACGACATTTTTTATTCAAAATCGGACAAATTTCGCATTTTTAGTCGAGCTTTCGAGTGAAAACGTGTGGAGAATATAGTTAATCCTTAAATTTTGACTTAAAATGCAAAATTTGTCTGATTTGGAAGAAAAATTTTCTGTTGTCGTTGGCGTTGTTGTTGGATTTTTTATGAATATGTCGTCGTGTCGTTGTCGTCGTCGTTGGCGTTGTCGTTGTCGTTGGCGTAAAAATGCCTTTATAAAACATTTTTTCCAACGACAACGACAACGTTTATAAATGAGCCATTAGGTTTCTGAAAAATGATAGGCAAAATGGTAATCCTTATTGTCAAAACAGAACTGGCAGGGAACGAACTTTCGCGAGTGCCGGTTTATAGAGGTTTGACTGTAACTGACATTACATATACAATATTTGATAGCAAAATCATTATTTTTCTTTGCATATTCTTTGAAATAAATATCATGTCAAGCATCTGAAGTGCTTGTTTTTTCGATTATGAGAAGATATGATTATTGTATCTTATTAAAATCAGCCTTAAAGTAAAAATCAGCCACACCATAGAAAGAAGGGTGCACTTAGGAAGAAGGGAGGGGTTAGTTTTACTCGTGCTTTTACGGGCGCTATTGTTTTACCCCTACACTACATAGGGGTACATGTAGCTTCTAAAAATATTTTATGCTAATTAGCTTTATTTTAAGAACAACAACAAATTCGACCTAAAAAAATCGACCACATTTTGCGGAATAAAGGAGGCAAAACCATTTTTTCATTACAGATTATCTGTAACAGATTTCTTCAAAATATAACACAAATAGGTAGGGTTGTCGGATATCCGATTTCAGATAATATCCGAAATTATCGGGCATTTAACCGGATAATTCCGGATATTATCTGAAATCGAATATCCGAAGTTTTTGGATACCGGATACTGATCGAATATCCGGAAATTTGGGATACCAAAAATAACATACTCACAGAGAAGCGAAAAAAATATCGAACAAACTGATTCAATAGCATCTTCAAACAACGTCAAAAAAGACCAATAAAAAAATTAATCTGGTTCTTCCTGATTTTTTCGTCGGCTTTTTTTTCAGGATCCATCCACCAACTCCGCCTAGATGATAAATCCTCCTCCAACGAAATCGGAGACAGTCAGCGAAGAAAAATCTGGCCTTAAAATTCAAAATAAATTTGCAGAGTGGTGATCTATATAGTGTACATCCTATATAGTGTACAGCTGAGGCCGATTGCTTGGGTTTACACTATATATACCGTGAAACTTCTATAAACCCCCACCCTATAATAATCCCCATCCCTCATATTTTGACTAGGATTTCAGAGTTAGGGCTATTTTTGATTAACAATTTTGAAATTTTTCAGGGGTTGAAAATTAATCTCTTATGAGGGATTAATAGAGGTTATACGGTAGTATACATTTACAGACATCTTTGAAATAAAACATTTAGATCGGATATTCGAAAATTTCGGATACCGGATACGGATCAGATATCCGGGCGATACTGTAATATACCAATCCCATACGCCTAAAAAACACCTCTCTCCACCACCCCCCCTTCCTCCCAAACGATACTGTGATGTAATACCCCCTCTCCAATGGTTTTAGGCTTTGTCTTACAAGGAAACCTCACATATTAACGTTGCGATATCAAAAACGGGCAATACTTTTTTTTGTCACAGATTCACTTCTTTTTGTCACAGATTCACTTTTTTCTGTCACAGATTTGATTTGTCACAGATTCACTTTTTTCTGTCACAGATTCACTTTTTTTTGTCACAGATTCACTTTTTTTTGTCACAGATTTCCTCATTTCTGTCCCAGATTTAGCTCAAACCACAGGGGGGACCAAGCACTTACAAAATTGGTCAAAAAAATTTTCTCTCATAACAGCCTGAAAGTTTTTCTATAACGTTTCTATCATGTTTTAAGCATTTTCGCCAAAAATTATTTTTTCCGCAAAAATTTTTGCCTTGGGGGACCAAGGTAGTCCAAAGTTTTCAGGAGCCTGAAATGGGACGTTGGTCCCCAAGGCAAAAATTTTTGCGGAAAAAATAATTTTTGGCGAAAATGCTTAAAACATGATAGAAACGTTATAGAAAAACTTTCAGGCTGTTATGAGAGAAAATTTTTTTGACCAATTTTGTAAGTGCTTGGTCCCCCTGTGGTTTGAGCTAAATCTGGGACAGAAATGAGGAAATCTGTGACAAAAAAAGTGAATCTGTGACAAAAAAAAGTGAATCTGTGGCAGAAAAAAGTGAATCTGTGACAAATCAAATCTGTGACAGAAAAAAGTGAATCTGTGACAAAAAGAAGTGAATCTGTGACAAAAAAAGTTTTGCCCTCAAAAAACCCGATATGCTATTCAATAAGTAATTCAAGAGTGGAGTAATGAAATAATGGTCATTAAATTTTTAATAGTAAAAGTGCGTTTGATACTAAATAAGTATATTTAAAACTACAGTAGACGCTCGATATAATGAACCCCCAAAAGTTCGTTCCCGCCTAGGGCCCGACACTTTTTTACCTGGATTTTTTAATTTTTTGCCAGATATCTTTAGTTAGTCTAGTGCAAAATATCGCAAAGACTCAGATTTTAAAGATTCAGACTTCGGCGAGGGTTTTTCGGCAAAAGTATTGCCATTTAACAAAAACCGGTGAAATCTAAATCTTTGCGATATTACGCACTAGACTAACCAAAGATAACTGGCAAAAAAATTAAAAAATCCAGGTAAAAAGGTGTCGGACCCTAGGCGGGAACTAAATTTTGCGGGGTTCGTTATATCTAGCGTTGACTGTATATGAATCGGTCAGTGTAGTATCGAGATACGCACCTGCATGGCCGAGTGGCTAATCGTGTGGTCCCTGTTTAACGTGTCCGCACTACTAATTTCTCACTTTTTGACTTTCTTCTCTCATCACTGTTTTAAATATAATTTTTTATTCTTATTTCTTTTAGCCATCGAATTACGTTAAATCGGATGATATTGATCACCAATTACTTCGGAATCACTATTTTTCAAAATCATGACGACAATATGTGATGTTTCCTTGTTAGGCACAGACACGTAGGCTTAGTTTTAGGCTCAGGGCCTATCCATTACTAACAAGGGCTTTTGTACAACTTTTTGTTTTAAAAAATGTTGGTTTTAGGCACCCATCAAAATCGATTAGAAGGGGAGTGTATGCTACAGTAGCGTCCGAATCCGATATTTTCGGATATTCGACATATATGTTCAAGTATTAAAAAGTCAGAAAAATTATTTGGCTTTTACTTTCACCTTGTTGTGATATACTTTACAGAGATCTTGCAGCAAATAAGACCTTGCCAGAAACTAAAATCGCATGGCTAGATGATGGTGTTAAAACTTTGGAAAAAATGATCAGAAAATTTAGTAGAAGAGGTGATAGAAAGGAAAAACTGAAATCTCTGTGACAGAATGAAAAAATCTGTGACAAAAAAAAATTTTCCAATAAAAAAGTGTCCCACACGCATTCAAATGTATGAAATTCGCATTTCCAGCGACGAGCATGGTCGTTCAACTACTAAAATACAAGCTGTGTGAAAACTTTCTATTTTGTGTATTTTACAGAAGCAACGTCTATGCGGCATCGCCACAACAAAATAATTTTTATTTTGCAGCAAAGAACACTGAGCGGCCCTTTCACAATTCACGTGAAATTACATAGGTTAGATCAAAAATCAATAGTGTTGTTATTGAAGTCAAAGGGTACCTACCTGCTCCTTGTTTGTCAGACGTGTCTTACTTGCTCATATACACGATATATCACTGATAGCTGAAAAAGACAAGGAAAAATTTAAAGCTGAATAAAACAAATAAAATAGCAAGGCTGAAAAAGGCCAGCGTGTGTTAGGACAGACTTAAACATGTAACGCTGAATAAAAACATGTTTGAGCCCGTTCGCAATATGCTGGCCTAAACTTGCCTAAGCAAAGCCTAAAAAGGTGATAAATCGCCGACTAACAACCTTAAACTATCTTGAAAAAAGTTTTTGAGGAGTTGAAGTCAAAATTTTTTGAGAAAAGCTTAAATTTTTAAATCAGAAAAGTGTTAACAAATGTTTTTTTAATTACAGGGCGATTCAAGAAATTTGGTCAATTTTGAGAAGCCATAACTTGTTCAGCAAAGCTATTTTCAAACTTCTATAAACGCCAATCAACTTAGTTTTCGATGGTAGTTTTTTAACACGGGAACGGCTGTACGTCCTGATGGTAATGTCCTCGTGCAGAAATTTCAAACTAAGCAAGATGGTGAAAAAATGGAAAAAAGTAACTCTACGGTGGTCAGCGGTTTTCAGTTTCTTGCTTTTATGATCATACAGCTCAAGTTTTTTTTATTCTATATTATAAGTTGAAAAGAGATAAATTGTAATATAAATGAAAATAAATGAAAATTTGCCTAGCTATTTTCTATGTAGCTACTCGGCGCCGGGCGACCATTTTTTTGCATTTTCTTCACCGGCGCCATCTTTTTCGCCATGGCGCCAAGTGCCGATTTTGCAAAAAGGCGCCGGCGCGATTTCCACGCCCGGCGCCACTTTTTCAAGACGGCGCCCCATCGTACGCTCGACGCCGATTTTTTTCAGGGCGCACAAGTATGCACGGCTTGAATAGCCCCTTCCCCACGCAGAGTGCTCGAATGAGGAGATATTTTTCATATTAGTGTTTCTGACCAGATTTATGTGAAAGACGGGCTTTTTTTTTGATTGTAAGAAAAAAAATTTTCGAACACATAAGGGTATCATGGGTTTTTAGTCAAAATTTCAAAAATTTAAATTGGCGCTTTTTGACTTTTAAAGGGAATAAGAGCAGTATTATAAGGGGAAGGAAATTAAAGGGGCCACTTTTATGGCAGAACGTTAGAAATTCAAATGTTTGTATTCTTCGATTGCCTCAGCATGTTTTTCAACTGGGCCGTGGCAAAAAGAGACTCTATATGCATCTTATGATCAAGAGTACTTTCTCGAATCATGTCTAAGGTAAGTGCGTGCGCGCATCTCTAACTCTCAAGCCCCCAAGCCCCTGCGCCCCGAAGTGGGCGCAGGGGGCTTGGGGCTTGAGATTTATCTCTAACTCTGAAGTCTATCTGAGTTATCTCTAACTCTGAAGTCTAACTCTGAACTCTATCTCTAACTCGAAGCCCCCTGCGCCCTTCGGGGCGCAGGGGGCTCGGGAGCTTGGATTGTGATGCGCACACCCACATACCTTAGACACAAATCACTCGAAGTGACTCTGGATGCATGAAAAAGCATGCATCCAGAGTTTATTTATGCGGTAGGCCCCAGTATTCAAAACTATGTTCAACATCTTCTTGTTAGGGGTGTGTGATTAGTGGCCCTTTCATTCCCTTCCCCTCCCAATAACAGCCTTATTCCCTTTTAAATAAAAAAGCGCCAATTTAAATTTTTGAAATTTTGACTAAAAACCATGATAACCAACACGCCCCCGACCCCCCCCCCCCGTGGTTCAGAATTTTTTTTCTTAGATCTGAAAATACAGCTGGCTGTCACATAAAATTGGGAATCGAGAAACACGAATATGGATTAATTTATCCAGCTGAAATCCAGCACTATTTGCCAGTATAAGAGAGCAATGTTTTTTTTTAACAAAAAGACACAGAACGTTCAAACAAGTATTTGTGCAAAAAACATGAATTATTTGAAAAAAGTATTACAGCACAAATGTGGGAAAAGTGAAATCAACTGAGCGTGCGGTGATCAGGAATACAGTCAAAAGAGAGAAACCTGACTGGACTGGGCTAGCTTCGATGAATTTTTTTCTGCATATTCTCGTAGAGCGTGCCCAAGTTCCTGACAAATCTGGCACCCAGATCTGAAGTTCCACAAAATTGGTACAAGGATCACTCAAAAATTATGTCTTGTCGAGCTTCTTAGGTGATTTTGAATAGATTCATGGTGTTTGATTGCCCTCACACATCAATGCAAAAACCCAGTCCTCGTGCGCATGCATACAACAATATAGCACTGAAAAGGGAAAAGCTTTAAAGCACAATTAAGCTAGCAAATTTCATTTTGATAAATATTTTTCCCTACTATTATTTTCTTTGATTCTTCAAATAATGTCTAAAACTTTCGCCTTCATTTATGATCATGTTTTTTGTGGTTATTGATTGCGGTAGGCTGCCACACAGAGGTAAAATATCTTAGTTTGTTTTAAAAACTACAAGCTTGATTAATGTTTAAAAAGATATTGTCTGACGATGTACAACTCATAGGACTTCTTGACTAAAGATGGATGACGGTCAGAACGGGACTCCCGGTTTCGTTGCGAAGGGCTTAACGTTATTTTCCGTGGCGTACTCGTACCGAAAAAATATTTTAATCTGTTTTATCTGTGTCGCGTCTCAGGTCATTATCCATTTCCGTATAAATCGTCTCGTTCGACTTTTCAAAAATTTTTCTCCCTTAGAATTCAGAGGAACCGAGTAAATTTAGTCTAGTTTTGATTATTATTTAAACCCCGCTAAATTGTAAGTAAATTACAGGGTTGTAAAATAAGAATATACTCGAGTATAAAACTCAGATAATACCCAGATTATATCCGTGACGTTAAACTGGGACAAAATGTTTTCGGACAAATTTTTTTTAAACTGATTTTGTTGTCAAATTGCCTGTTTGCGTCAAAATTATCGAAATTACCAGAATTTCAATTGGTCTAGAATTCTTATCCCGTAGTAAATTCTTTCGTTATCCTGTCCAGGCCCAAGCCCTAAACTTCCTTGATATGTTAAAGACTCCCTTACCAGAAACCTGGTAAATGACTCACTTACCTTAGACATAGTTAGTGAAACGGTCTCCAGACTTTTGTTAATGCCTTTCTGAGAATGCGTTTTTTTTTCATCCTACATTTTTCAAATAGATAGATGACAACCAGGGCCGCAAATCCTTGGCCGCAAAAAAAAAATCCCACTTTATTGCCTACATTCGGACTCGGGTAGTCAAAAACGTCGGGAATCATTATTTTATAGGAAAACTCAAAAATACCCGATTTACTATAGAAATTGTTCTCAGAAATTTTTGGACGCTCTCAGTTGCAGCCGAATGTAGCGTAACAAACACAGTCTGTCCAATACTTATAAGATAAAAAAACAATTTCACTG
Organism: Ditylenchus dipsaci; assembly: GCA_004194705.1. Classification (NCBI taxonomy): domain Eukaryota; kingdom Metazoa; phylum Nematoda; class Chromadorea; order Rhabditida; family Anguinidae; genus Ditylenchus; species Ditylenchus dipsaci. The sequence continues at coordinate 144,450 of SADC01000431.1, forward strand.
AAAACTTAATTTTTTAGAATATGAAGTTGAAGTGGTGAAGCTGAATCATGGTGATACAGGAGTTTTAGGCAGGTGACTTTTCGAACAAATATTCTGCCAGATGAAGCCAAAGCTGCAATAAAAGAAAAGTTTCATCACATGGAATTGAACGAATAACAGGAATGTGCAACATGAGTGTCTCAAGTGGTTCCTCCAATGATACCACCTACCAGCAATTAGAAGGTGTCACAAGAATTGGAATAACATTTGAATAGATTTTACTTTGATCTTTCTAAAGATGCGTTTTTTCTAAGTATTGATGGCAAAATACAAAAATCAAATTATGGAGTTAGTATTGTAAACTAATGTCAACTGAATAAAAAACTTTTTTATCAGTTTCTTCTTGAGCGATTTATATTTCAATGTTCGAACCATATTTCCGATTAGCATGTTGATATTGATGCTCTTTATTCAGCTTCGCCTTCTGCACAAGTCTGGATCATATCAGGTTGCCAGTAACCGAAAAAGATATGAAATTCAGTTTTAAAATTAGACTCTTTTTGTGTCCGCGCTTTTCCTGATCAGCGTATTTAATTTGCATGAACTACAGTCAAACCTCTGTATAGAAACCATATATGTTGCATCCGCTTTTTCGATTTGGTTTGGTTGGCCGGAAAATGAATTACCTTTTACCAATTCGTTATAACTTCTCTATATTTCATCCACTGTTGTATCTGGGCAGGGCCGGTGACTTGGGGGATGAAATAAAGAGGTCTGATCCTACCCTGTCGATTTCACATACCCCTAGGGTCAGTCTCAAGGGGGTATGTCATAACGAGGTTTGACTGTATCTCAAAATTACTTCTCCGAACTGTGCTGAATTTCATGCAATTTGAAGGTACATGATTCGCCTTTATCCGCTGAAATTTCGAAATGAAGTGATTTATTGTCGAAAAAGCACGGTTTAGTCTTTTTATATTCAAAAAGTGGCATTTTATATAGCGCGTGTTAATATTTTAGCGAAAATGAAGATCTTGACATGAAATATTAAATTTCTAAAAATTAAATACAGTGTGAATTCAGCACGGTCAGGAGAAGAAAATGTGAGATACAAATATTTTGATGCAAAAATTTGAATTCTGAAAAGTGAGGTTGGCAAAAATGGTCACCAAACTTAATTTTACAATGTTTATATACAAA
>SADC01000432.1:0-100848 GCA_004194705.1 Ditylenchus dipsaci
ACACCGTTGATGATTCCACAATCACCTAAGAAGTGTGAGCAGGCCACCTGACTCTGTACGCACAACACAGCGGTAACCTTGAAGTCTACCAAACTAGCAGCAATAAATTTTTAACAGAGCTGTTAGTCAATGTACGGCAATTCCAAATTTTCCAATCAAATTCATTAGTAGACATCGCAATCTACATACTGCTGATGTTAATAAAAGTGTATAGAACATTGAACTTTATGGAAGTACGGATAAGTCATAAAAAGTGACCGTGAAGATCAATCTTGTTCCAATCAATCGGCGTTATCAACCGGTTTATTCGCCGGTGGACCACCGGTTGATCACCTTTCTCAACCGGTTGATCAACCGGAAATCAATCAACCGGTTGATGGTGGATGTGCGCGGTTGATAAAATCCAGCGTGGCTAAGACTGGTGAGATATGCTAACGGTGAAAATTGTAACGGTGAATCAGCCTAGCCAAACGTTACAGCGGGAATTACGAAAATTTGAATTGGCGGGGGGGGGGCATTCTCTTTGGTCTCTCACTGTACTCTTCGCAGTCGTTTGAAATAATTGCCAAAGAATACAGTGAGAGACGGAAAGAGAGTCCCGCCGCCAAATAGTTTTCAATCTTTGTATACCACCGCGCGCAACCATGAACCTTTAAGTATCAACTATATTTTTGTAAAAAAGACAGAATGTTTCTTTAGACCAAAATTCTGAATTTAATTATAGTAAAAGCCTTAAAGGGGGGGGAACTATATATACTAGAAGGAGACGAAGAATCAGATTACAACCAAGAAGAAATTTATATCAATGACTTACCATTCGCTGTTGTTGTACAAGAAGATAAATATTGCATGCAGGTCCCGCAAAAAGTCAGACGCTAATTGTGAGACGATTTAAAAACACCGTGAAAATATTCAATTGAAAACTTAATCTAAAATTGTTTTGTATTTATACGAAAAGGTGGTGCCGGGAATTCAAATATTTGAAATCGAAAGTGACGGGAGTGGGCATGCCCCTTTAAGGCAACATTAAGCAATTGTCTCACGCAGCTTTTACTTATCTCTCCTCGAGTAATTAAAAGGGGGGGGGGGGGCGGTCAAACCTTATATACGCATCGCCTCAGGTCACAGGTTCGGACTACCTTTATTTTGCAGTTTGCGCATTTCTTCGCTTCTATGATGAATTCTACAATAAGAATAAGCAGAAAGTTACCAATGGTCGGAGGTGATCCAGATTCGAACTCGCCAAGTCGTGACTGATGAACCCTACAAGGCAATGGCTAAACTCCCTTTTCCTAGTTCAGGACCATTTCTTCTTAGTGAAACACGGCCGTCCACTGCGTCAATTGTAAATTTAATACATTTCTCAAAGTTGAGTTTTATTTTTTGTTTAGAACAGACTCGCATAAAAGACTTTTTTCGCTTAGGACGCCGCTATTTTAAGAATGATCCATGAAGATAATGGTTTAAACTTATCGGTTTTTTATATTTGATCTTAGTATGAATTTCAATCTGAAACTGATGGTGATACATCGCCAAAAAAGCTACAGAATCGAATGAGTTCTCCTCAGTGTTCCATGAACAAGTTGTATCTTTATTGTTACTTTGTAATTGTTAAATAAGAGGGTTGTTTCATGAATATAATTTTTTTCGTGAACATTTATCTTTAAAGGATCTGAAAGCGCCACAGTGCCAGTAAAGCTAGTATCTATTAACCGGCACTGTGCTTTTCTGACACTGACAACTCTGACAATTCTTTTTTTCTTCGCTTTTCAGCGTCACTGACAACCTCAACCTAACATTACTTAGAACTTTTATAGATCCAAATATCAGAAACACAGTAAATACGGATCTTCAGTAAATTAAGATGTTTTTGTCTCGAAAAAGAAGTTAACTTATCATTCATTTTAATTTCTTTGTTGTGGTTGCCAGTTAGAGTTTTGTGGCAATTAGGGTGGTAGGGGCCGGGTAGGATAGTTGCCAGATGGGGCCAGGTGGGTGGTAGATAGGTAGCTTTTGAGATATAGTCGCTAAGAATCTCCTAAGATTCCGACAAAAAAGTAAGTCTAAGTGTTTTGTAGTTACAACAATTGACCTTTTTTCACCAGGCGCCTAAGGCGTCAAACACCTTGTAAGCTCGCAAAAAAATTACCGTACTTTCTCTAATAATCCCTTCCTCCCTCCTCCTCGACTTTGACGACTCATATTCAGTTTAGAGCGAATTCATTTCATAACTACTACGAATTTAGCCAATATACCTTTTTTGGATTTCGGTTTAGCACCTAAGAATTTCGAAATCGATCACAATTTCCAGGTCTTGCCGAACATAAATCCCGAGAGATTATCAGGAAATTACGGCAAGCACTACACGGCTATCTTAGGTATTTATTTTTTTTTTATATACAGTCAAAAATGTTTTTTTATTAAACGCCTTAACACTCTTTTTTTAATATCGGTAATTTACAACAAACAATTTAAGCCTCTATTTGGAGTCTGCACTGGGAGAAGATGCGATGGATTACTGCGAGCAGCTTCCACCTTGGTTTGAGTTGTTTCAACAAGTGTTGATGAGCATGCCTGCAAATATAAAATATTATTTGCCAAATCTTTTTTATTCACACACGATTAACACCCATTATGTGTTTATATCCCCCCCCAATCACCTGCTATGCTGGCACCTGTCCCCAAGTGACTTTTCACTTACCCCTCTCTGTGCACTGGTATAGCCCTACTACTGCTGCTGGTTGGGATTGTCAATGTGCCAAATGGATTGCACATTGACCTCTGAAAAAGAGATAGAATTACAGTTAACACTCGCTACTCAATTGTAGTAATTGCTTAGATAGACCCAGTTTTCACGCTGATTCCGAATATGCCCTTTATTTTGAATTTGGTGTACTTCTGACCCCTAAATGCCCCTTTTAAAAAAGTAACTCGGATTTTGAACAGGTTGAGCTTTGAGAAGATATATCTACAACAGAGATAGTGTTATAGGGCTATCTTGATTTATCAGAAAGCGCAGAAATTTAGCTTTGAATGAGTATCATGCATTTGAATAGGGTCATAAAATATTGTCTATTTACATAAAAGTAAAAAGACTGCAAAATTGTAAACAATTTGACATTTTCATAAAAGGTTCTAAACTTTTTCTAGGTAAGCGATATCAAAAAACGACAATGTAATTAGACAGAGCAAAAAAAACTGCACCAGAAAGTGTTGAAAGAAAAAAGCATTTGGCATAAGAAAAGTTTAAAGTTAGCTCGAAAAAATTAAAAAATTATCTAAAAAAGTTTATTGACATGAAACATGTAACTTTGCTGGGCAAACCTTGATTCTGACACTGAATTCGTGTTCAGCGTGGTCAGTTTGCATATGAAAGTGATCTTAGAGTTCGGAGATCGCTGTCAAATTTCAAATTCCTCTCAAGACAACAAATATTCAAACATTGAATTTTTCGAGAATTCAAATATTGTTGTCTTGAGAGGAATTTGAAATTTGACAGCGATCTCCGAACTCTAAGATCACTTTCATATGCAAACTGACCACGCTGAACACGAATTCAGTGTCAGAATCAAGTTTGCCCAGCAAAGTTACATTTTCATGTCAATAAACTTTTTAGATAATTTTTTAATTTTTTTCGAGCTAACTTTTAAACTTTCTTATGCAAATGCTTTTTTCTTTCAACACTTCTGGTGCAGTTTTTTTTTGCTCTGTCTAATTACATTGTCAGTTTTTTGATATCGCTTACCTAGAAAAAGTTTAGAACTTTTTATGAAAAGTCAATTGTTACAATTTTGCAGTCTTTTTACTTTATGTAAATAGACATATTTTATGACCCTATTCAAATGCATGATACCTCATTTCAAAGCTAAATTTCTGCGCTTTCTGATAAATCAAAGATAGCCCTATAACACTATCTCTGTTGTGAGATATATCTTCTCAAAGCTCAACCTGTTCAAAATCCGATTACTTTTTTAAAAGGGCATTTAGGGGTTCAGAAGTACACCAAATTCAAAATAAAGGGCATATTCGGAATCAGCGTGAAAAACTGGGTCTATCTAAGCAATTACTTACAATTGAGTAGCGGAGTGTTAAGCCCTACCACTATATGCTCATCTTCACCCTGCCTGTTTCTACTGTTTTTTTTCTCTGCACTATTTTACTTTCGCTGATTTTTAAGGCTCCAGATGATTTCAAGCTTATTTTGCTCAATTTTGATCATTTTACTCACTAGCATAGTGCTTCTATATATATATATATACACACACAATATCATACAGTCAACTGTACTTATTTTGTTTGGCATCCCATTTTTGTCATAATTTTTTAAATTTTTTTGGCATGAGTAAATCATTTTTTGACTTGATTTTAAAAATTTATAATGGCAATTGCTTTGTTAATGACATATTTATGCATTGAATTTTAAGACCTACCGAGTATACCCCCCCCTCCCCCCAATGGAAATTTTTTAAAAAGTGTTTCCAAACACCCTATATCGACTCAAAATCGCCTCAGAAGTTCAAAAAAAACATTATTTTTAAGTTCTGGTCATAAAAATCGAGTTTTGGCATGTTTAAATCTCGACCATATGACTGACGTTTACTCTGTTTTCAAAATAGGGCTGAGCAAAACTACCTCAATGCCTTTGATCAAGAGTCTTTCTCGGAATCATGTCTAAGTATGTGAGTGCGCGCATCTCTAACCGACCAACCCCCTGCGCCCCCTTCGGTGGCGCGGGGCTTGCTTGCTTGGGGTTGAGATGCGCACACCACATACCTTAGACACCCAATCACTCGAAAGTGACTCTGGATGCATAAAAACTATGCATACAGAGGTTTTTTTATGCGGTAGGCCCAGTCAACAAAACTATGTTCAACAGCTCCTTTTGGAACAAATTGCCTCTTTTTGTCCCTTACCACCCAAAACGTCCCTAAGTCCCTTTAAAAATGGTCAAAAAAATATTTTTGGGTGGTCCCAAAACTCGATTTTTACTGACCAAAACTCAAAAATAATGCCTTTTTCGAGTTCCTGAGGCGATTTTTAGTCGATATAGGGTGTTTGGAACACTTTTGAAAGATTTCATTTGGGGGGGGGGGGGGTATAACTCCGTAGCGCCCATTTTAACTTAAATGCCTATTAGAGAGTGGGCTTCTAAATAGAAAATACACGTATAATTATTTACAAAATTATGAGCCAGAACGGATCCATAAAAATCTCTGCAAGGTTAAAACCTAAAAACACTTCGATAGTGTCAGCGCCTGAGTGCAAGCTAAGCCTAATTATAAACTCATCTCGGAACCTGTTGGCTCTTTCAGGATTTTATTTATTAACCAAACATTAACCCGCACGAAATTATTATTCTACCAAAGTATTTGGTTCTAACCTGAGCGTCGTGATGGTAGCCAGAAGTCTCTTTTCCTGCTGGTCACCTCATGTAGTTGGTGTTAGCGGTGTATTTGACCTCGAGACCTTTGAGTTCCATGGCAGCTACCTGTTTGAAGGTGTTGCATTGACCACACTCATGCCCCAGTCATTGACACCACATGGACGGGCAGGTTGCCTCGCAAAGGCTGCAAAATTCCATTTAATTTTCTCATCCAAGTTTGCCCCTCTCCCCTAACCAGTGGATTTGGCGAGAAAAGGGGTTTGGAGTAGGGCCAGCTAGTGGTGCGCAATAAGCTAATCTCCGCTGCTCTAGTGCCATCACTCCACTTAAATGGACATTGAGTGTTTCTCTTCTTTTTGCTAGTTTTATTATTTATTATAACCACTACTATCTACTTTTGGTGTATGGGAAAAGACAATATTGGTGTTAAGCCCCAGGAATTAGATACAAAATTTCTAAATGTGGAAAATTAGTGTGGTAAAGGGTTTATTGCAAGATTTTGTTGCAATTTGAAGTTTTAGTGAAGTGTTTGGTTTTGCAATGAAATACATAACACTCAAATTTGTTTCCGAGGATGTGTAATCTGGACACTTATATGAACTATTATGTATAACTTTAGTAAATTAGGTATTATAACATACAAAGCATGTAAATTTTTTTTGCGCGCCAGTGGAGAATCGGATCCACTTTTTTCTTTAAAAGAAATCAATAGGGAACCAAGGCAAAAATTTACCATATTTTTTTGACCAGACTTGATTTGTATCGAATTTAACCTTTTGTACCAACTAGGCCAAACCACTCAGGACCAAGCTTTTTTAGTAAAAAATTCAGATGTGTCGTTTCTACCATGTTTGGAGAATTTCGCCACAAATTTTTTACGAGATTCTTCCTTGATGACCAAGGTACATTTAGATTCAACAAAATTTGGACAGCACATTGCCTTCCACGGCAGATGATAGATAGAAATGTTTAAAGATAATAGAACGTCTAAGAAAAAATATTAGGCTATTATCGGAACTTTTTTTTCTGAAATATCCCTTGTGTGTTTTGGCGATTTGGTACCAAAAAGAAGTGAATTTGTACAAAAAAATATTGCCACAAATTCGTCGGTTTCTTTTCCGAAATTTCAAAAAATTGTTAGCAAACAAATTGTTTAGGCCAACCTTGGACATGCATGAAGCCTGAAGAAGGTGCAGCCGTACACATTCAAGCTCAGCAATATTTTAGGAAGAGTAGTTGAAGTTGGACTAGGTTAGTGTTGCCTGCTCTCGGTGGCTGCTCTTATCTTGCTGACTAGTTGGTTGAAGGCGCTGCCACACTTGGATCAAGTGTTTGGCAAAATTGGGCAGCACTGTCGCACTATATATTTTTTCATGTAAAAAATAAATTTTAATTTTCAAAAATTCCCAAAAAATTATTTTCATAGCTACTTCATAAATTATTTTTTACGTAATACGACAGAAGGATTCTCGACGATCACCCTCAAAATAACCACATCTTAACCGATTGAACTCTACAGCCACCTATAAATTTTATATTTCCCAATATTTATGTATGAAGAGATGGCCAGCAATCTCCCCACACTTATTTTTTTCCTGGTCCTAATCCATTTTTTATATGCTATTTTTGCAAGCTATTTTTCAGCACCCCAAAAGAGTAGAGGTTGTTGTGCAACTCCAATTTCTGCCCCTTCTTCTGACGCCTCTCTTTTGCCGAAAGAGAGGAGATGATTTCTCTAGCTGAGGTGGTGGAGGAGGGGGGACTAGAGTGTTTACACAAGCTTGGCACTATAATACTTGCTGCTACTGCTATTTCTTTGTTAGGAAGTGCTCCTGCTGACAATCCTCATCCTGGTTAGCAACAATAGTGTTTGCCATTGTAACTACTGACAGTACATTTATTTTTAGTTGGTTTCTGCAAGCAAAATGCATGCAATGGATTTTTTATTATTATTATTTGTGAGAGTAGTCAATTTGAGAATATTTTGCGAACTTTTTGATACAAAATATATTTTTCTATTAATTTGATAATTCTTGGTTTTCTGAGGTAATCTTGAATAGAAGTGTCATCAAGAATCAAAAAATGTACGCAGGATTTCAGAGCAATTATTTTATTTGTCGAATATATATAAAAGCGTACCTACAGCGAGTCACGATAAGGCATGGACACGGGTCCGAATTGGTGGCCCGGCCCGGCCGTGATAGTTCGGCCCGGCCCGCCTCTTTTAGTCTTCAGCCCGGCCGGAAGCCCTGCTTCAAATATATTCAAAAAATTTCGACAAAAATTTTGACAAATCTCGGAAAAATACCAGTATTTTTCTCAATATTTGTAAAATACGCCCGTTACGCACTTTTGATTAGTGAAGATACTAGAAATATTACCGGTATTAATCTCGGAATTTTAAAATTGGTATTTTCGGCAACCCTGTGAGGAGCTTTGTTGGTGTTTTTAGGCGGAAAATTCAATGAGAAAAAAACCGGGCTTCAAGCCGGGCCCCCCGAGCTTTTTCGGCCCGGCCCGCAGCAGGTACGCCCGGCCCGAAGCCCGGCGGGCCGGGCCAAGCCCGGACCGGCCGTGTCCACCCTGGTCACGATAGCGCACACCTGGGGATCCCAGTTTGGTGGCGGTTTGTTGGGCGTTTTGAAGGGATTCCATAGAACCGAATTTAGCCCGAAGTGTCGGCTACAAGAGTGGCGTTAATCGGACTCGACTGTTTACTAATCAACCTATCAATTTATTGACTTGGTACCCCGGTATTTTTTTTGGTGCAAGAACTATTAAGCATGTTTTAATCCATCCTTGCAGGTATACATGCAACTGGATACTAAAACTGACTGGATACAGTGCAGAATTTCGCCTTGGTCCCCCTGTTGGTTTTTTTCTTCTTTTTACTTTTTTGATTCCTCGAGTTTTTAGCACTTAGGCTTAGGCTAAGCAGTGCTCGTTAGACGTCTTAAACGTGTGGTTAAACATACTTTAAAAACTTATGCAAAATTGTATCCAGTCCGTTTTGTTATCCAGTCGTTAGGCGTTCATCCTAAAATACCCTAAATACCCTCACAGTGCGACATCGCGCTATTTTGCATATTTTCTAATTTGCCTAACCTGGCGCCAAACAAGCCAAAAAGCAATAAAAGGACCAAGGCTTTTGAAGGTAGAAGTTCACCCAATAATTTTTGATTTTTTCATTACTTATTGTCGATATGGTTGTAATAGTGTTTTTGTAATTAAAGTATCTTTTTCACTCCAGCCATCCAGCAATAATAATTAATTAAGCATATGGCAACCTCCAACAAGTAGTGTAATCCCCCATTCCCTTGATTAAAGGGGCGCTAGAGGTGGGGCACAATCCCATCCCCCTTCTTGTCCATAATCCTCTTGGCCAGCCCTCTTGCTTTTTTTAATCTCATTAAATAATTCAAGTCCAGCTGGTTGCCTTTGTTCATTTGCCCCACTCAGCATGTGAGCATTCTCTTTTTGTGCAGGCTTTTGGTCGGCCCTTATTACTATTGGAAATTCAGTTTTTATGTTTGGAGTGTCTAGAAAAACTATTTATAAAGGAATTTGAGACTTTTGGTTAAAAGGGACAGTCAAATCTCGTATTGAAATAAATGATAAAAGTTCGTTGACACCTAGTGTCCGCACATTTTTACGGGCCTAGACAAGAACACAGTTTTTATCATCTACTTTTATCCGGGATTTGACTGCAGGGCATCTTCCTCAACTTTTATTTTCAACCAAGCCAGGCATTTTTAAGGCCACTTCGTGTCTTTCCCCGAACATGATTTACCAGTCTACAATAAATCTCTAATTATCGCCCGGAGAAATAATTTTATAACACCCGACCTCCCTGAAGGGGAGGTCGATAATTAAAAAAGGGTGCGACAAATAGTAATATGGTCAGATTGTGGGTTTTCAATGTCAGGGATGTGGCTCAAAAAAATTCTAAATTCAGGTGGTGTCAAAATACTCGAATTTTGGCCCGGTAACCCTTGTCATGTTTTGCACATTTTTATAAAAATTTATGTCCGACGGTTCATGAAATAAGCGTTTTTTTCTTGTTTTTAGTTTAATTGCTTTTTGTTGGCTATGTAATGTTTCTTACCTCAGATGGACAAATCATGTTCGTCACGTTATGCTGTTTCTGTTCGATCTGGGCATAACAGGCGGCGCCAAGTCGAAATTCCGCGTATTTTTGACAAACCTAATATTTTATTTTTCAACTCGAAAGCATTTTTCTTTTTCTATCAAAAGTTTTTTTTAATTGAAACAAAAAGTGTGTGGAGACAATAACACTTGTGTGGCGCCAACATGTGTCACAAAATGAATCTTTTTTTGTGGCACATAAACACACTGGCTAGACTGTCATTAGCAGCCAGGGGAGAGGGCAGGTAATTACCCCCTCCCCCTCATTATTACTTTTTTGAGGAAAGAAAAAGGGCATATGCTTATTATTACAACATTGCTAGTAGCAAGAGCTAAGCCCTGCCCTCAGAAGCACAAGTGCCCTCTTTTGCTGACCATTGCTAAGTCTCCTGCTTGTTTTTGCCCTCGTCTCCAAAAGCCAGTTACATAGCCCATGTTTTGTTTGCGACATCAATAAGAATATGTAACCAGGAATTGGTAACTGAACAATAAGGTTTCGGTTTTTTAGAGAATTGATATATGGACAGCTTTAGTTCATAAAATTAACTTTTTCAAGCTTAGACCAGGGTTTCCAGATTTGTTTTGAGAAAAACTAGGATACGTGATTACTTAAATTTTGATTCCAATTAACCAAACGTCTGGGCCGTATGCATTCGCTAGGATTTGAGATAGGATTAATCCTATCCTCAATCCTAGCTGCCATGCATACGGCCCTGAATATATTTTTGAGCGTCTAATTTTAATTATGGCTGCTTACACAGCTTTCAGCTTTTTGTTCATACAGTCGACTCTGGATATATTTTACGGGATTTAATGTTCAAATTTGTTCCCGCCTAGAATGAGACACCTTTTCGCCCTAGATTTTAAACTGTTTTGCCATTTGTCCTTCGTCAGTCTAGTCCAAAAAATCAAACAAAGATTTTGATTTTCTTTATTATACGGACTTTCTCTGATAACAGGCCCTTGACTTCAAGGACCTATATCTCAGCCCAAAATCAATATTTGTAAAACCTGTTCTACCGATCTTGTTTTTTTAGATTAAGTTAAACACCACTAAATTTCGAGATCAACCCTAAATTTTTTCTGATTTTCGAAAGGTCGAAAAATAACGCTAGTCATTTTAACACAGCAAATAGGGTATTTTTCAAAAAAATTTCAATTTGCAAGGTTAGAACTGTTATCGGAAATTTTCGGCTAGGATGTTTGCCTTAGAATCGTCTAAAAATTCGAAAAAAGAGGGTCAAGTAAATAGGGCAGACCCACTAACTTGAGTATATTTATGTTATTCACATTTTTTGCTTTCGAACACAAATAAATTTAAAACCTGAGCTCTATTAATATGCGGATATTAAATTTGTTTCATTTCTGTATGATTTAGTTAGTGACTAGTACTACTTCTAATCTAGTGGCTGCAATACACGCTTAATTCAATTTACAGCCCTATGTGAGAGCATTCCCTTGGTTGCCGCTTCATTTGCATGCATTATTTTGGTTTGTTCTATTGAGAGCTCTTTTTTGGTGTGTTGCCGCCATTGCCATGTTTTGTAAGGGCAGGAAGCAGTGGCAAGTGAGCAAAGGTTCCCCTCTATTCACCTCATCCTCATTACTGCTTTGTCCCATTTTTATATTGTTTTTGTTATAATGAAAATTATTATTAGTGTTAGTCGGGTGTTAATCTTCAGTGAATATTTTCATTCCACCTAATCATTTTTATCGCTTAGAAGGAATTTCGTCTTGCAAATTGTCTAAGTTATGCTTTTGCAAGCATATTTTGTTTACAACATAGTCGACTCTCAATCAAGTTCGTTGCCACCAAGAGTCCAACACCTTTTAACCCACTTTTTGATAATTTTGGCAATTAAGATTAGTCTAATCCAAAAAATTGTAAAAATTACGATTTTACCGGTCTTTTTTTCTAACGCGAAAATTTTTAGCATTGAAGCACACACCTCATGACCGCCATCTTTTTTAAAGATAGGATTACGGCATATCGAGAGGCATGGGTTTCAATGGTAAAATTTTAACTTTTTGAGGAAACGACTGGTGCAATCGTAATGTTTACAACTTTTGTAACAGACTGACGGATCAGGTTTGGGAAAAAGCTTTTGAAAATGAGTTAAAAAAATTTTCGGACTCTACACAGAAATATAGGAAAAAATCCCGCCTCACACTTTGGTCACACTAACTTCACCTATCCTCTTTCATAAATTCTGTTTCGTTTTTGGATATTTTTGTACCATTTTGTAGCTGAGATATTGCTCTATCGATTCAATGACCAAACAGCCTAGTTAAAAATAATTTTGACAAAATCACGCCAAGTGACTTTAAAATCACTCTTTTGGCGACAAAGTGTGATTTTTAGTTGATTTGGGTGTGAATTATCGCCAATTCAAATTTCACAAATCGCTGTGTTAATCAGTTCCATGGTCTTTCAAGGGGTGACGTCTATCAAAAATTAACTGTATTGCAATTTCCGACTTATCAAAATTGTATTTGTCAGCCGCAACCCATTCGTAATATTTATGGCACCCCATCTGGTAAATATTGAAAATCACAGCCACAATAACAATCTAACTTCTCATCCAATCTGCCAAATGGGGTGAAAATCCAGAGGTTATGATTGCGTGCTCCAAATTTTAATTAATTCATCCTTCCATATGTGGGACCGTCCACTCCAAACCCTCACCGTTCCGTCTCAACCCCTTATCTATGTGAAAACACTCGAACCAGCTGGCCATAACACTTGCCAAATTCCCAGCCCCACTTTAAATGTTTGTAGTGTAAGGCATCCCCCTCCCCATCTCTGTGTAGTAGGTAGTCCCTAAGGCTGCCTTGGAAACAGTGGCAGTCTTAAACCCTTTTAAGGTGCTGCTTGAAGAAGCTAGAGGAGAGGGATGGGACATTTTGCTATAATTGTCGCTATGGTGTGGCTAGCTCCAGGCTTCCCCCTATTCTCCAGTTAGTGACCAGTCCCCGGTGGTGGGGTAGCACAAACTTTTCTTTGTTAACAAGCCAATTTATTTTTTAATAAAAAATATCCAGGCAAAAAGGTGCATACTTGGAGTAGGGGTAACCCAACTTACTTTTTACTACTTCACCATTTACTTTTCCCTAAAATGGATTTCACACTTTTCAAATAGCATGGTATTTGAAAGGGAGGCACTTGAGCATTCAGAACTGTTAAACACCTGAGAAACCCCACTTCCTTATCCCATTGTTATTGAGGAGGAGGAACAGCCATTTAGGTGGTGGCTGGAAGAATGTGGAAGGGCTCTCGCTGGTTGAGTGCTGGTTGCATCATGCATAATAGGTCCTAATGCAGAAGAAGGCTATTTTACACTACTTATCCTCCCGTCTCCACATCCAAACAACCCAATTTAGGTGAGGAAGTTGATTTTGATGTTGCAATGCTCTATTTTCTTTGACTGTTGCATGTTTTTTGTAGAAAATTTCACGAAAATTAAATTTCCCAAATACAATGCAAATTTCTTCGATCCCTTCCAGACTTATAAATTTTACATTTATTATGGCTTTTCTATTTTTTTCCTAATTCTGCTGTTGATGATTCAAAACAGAAAATATTAAAGTTTATAATAGCTATCAGCTTAAACTAAAACTTTTACTCTCGGTTTTTTAGTCTTAATCGCTTTTTGGCATCGAAATTTTCTATTTTTTGCTTGACTACATTAAGAAGTTTTATTATTGTCTAGCATGACAATTTGCTCTAAAAAATGAGTTGTCAACTTGGAATTACACCGAATATATCCGAAAAAAAAGTTTTTCGTCTTTATATTTATATATTTAGTAGTTTTTGAGCGAGATAGTACGCGTGTTAGATCAATTCAGATACATCGGAAGCATGAGCGTAGCCAGGGGGGGGGCTGACAGGGGCTATAGTCCCGAGAGGTCATTGATTGAAAGTTCAGTATTAGTATTCAGCACGGTTTGCATGAGCTCACAACATCGTGAGCTCATCCTCATGAGACCGATTCTCACGTGAGGAGACGTTTTGAAATTCTCACGCAACCTCACGTTGCATGAGCTCACGTCGTCCTCATCCTCACTCCTCCTCACGCCCGAAAATTTGTCCTCACGCAAACCGTGGTATCAGCAAATTTGACAAGTATTTTTTCTGTCTTCTTTTTGGATCAAAAGTGCCTTTTTTCCTTCTAGTCACAAAGGCGAATATTTGAACAATTTTTTAAAAGTTTCAACACTATCGTGTAACCCTGTCCAGACCTTGATTTAGTACCCTCTTTTTTCAAATAACATTGTCATTAAATCGAGCTTCGATTCTACTTGTATTGCCACTACAGTCTTTTTTCCAGCAAAAAATATTTTCAACAAAATTTATCCTTTTGCTCTCGCATAATTAGCTTATATTGCAAAAATCAAGTCAACTTACTCCAAAGTGTTTTGAAACATGGATGCCATAGAGTCTGTGCAGCACAATTGCAGCCAATTGGACATAGCATTTGGGTGACAGGGGTACAGACCAGACAAAAAGTTGTGTTCTGCTTCACCGTACAACAGTGAAATAGCCACTGGCGACTTCCTAGCCTGAAATTAATTGACTGGACTTAAGCAATTATTCAGTAGTTCTTCTCAAATAATTGATCTACTTTTTTGGGTGGTGCTAGTTCTACTTTTCCAGCTCATTGGGCTTTTGAAAAGGGGGAAGGTGCATCCTTCTCTTTGTGACACTGTGTTTACAGTCAACAATTATAGGTTGGAGAAGGGGAATAATAGCCCGTTTCTAATGTTATTTTTGGAATATTTCGTTTTTAATATTGATTTTTGAGTAAAAATTGATTTTCACCAGCTTGTAAAATATGATTGGTTATTCGGATTTGTAAATTTAAAAAATTGCTGAGACATGCTTTTTTCGTTTTTTTCGAATTTGTGACGATCGGCTTCAATAAATATATGCTACTCTTATTGTTACGACTCCCATCCATATATTTTAAAGCCTTGTATTTAAGTGATTGCCTTTGTAATCTTAAGAACATCAATACAGTCTAACATTCAATAAGCCACTAATTTTTTTTAAAGAATATTGGCGGCTTACTGGAGATCAATAGTTTATGTGGCAAACTGCGGTTGTTTGCGAAACGACCCGAAAAATAATTAGTTCTGGCCAAGACAACTGGCAAAATACAATGAAAATTGGGTGGTATTCAATTCTGCTGCCCCAAATTTCAATTATCGGAATCAACATTTTTGGCAGGAGATTCGAAATAGCATTAAAATCAAATTAGCCACGAAAATTGAAGTAAAAACGTATTACACTTAATTTTGGATCGCACTTGTAGCAGCTTATCGGAGGCTGGACTGTATAGAATTTTCTAGTGTTTGACCCATTTCTGAAGCTAATTTGGGTCTCTGACATTTTACGTGAATTTGATGATACATCAAGATAGCCTTGAAATTCGTGCATATTTCAGATCTTTTTCTGCCCGACTCTCAGCAAAAAACCACTTATTTCTAGCAATTGTCGCCGCCGTCCTATATTTGTTGTTATTCTCAAGGATGCTGTTGATTTGTGGTGGTTGTTAGAGGAGGTAAGTAGTAGATTTATTGCATGTGTTTGCTGGATGCCAATTTGTTGAATTTACACACTAACAATTTCAGTGATCCCTATAGTAGTACTCCAGATAGTTTTTTGTTATTCTTCACTTGCAAATCTCTAGTTATGCTACTCCTCCTGCCAATTGCCTTTGTTTCTTTGATCAAAAATGGTTAGTTTGATTTTTTGTTAATGATACTATTACAAATAGTCATTTTCAAATCCGGAAATAAATATTAAGTCAGCCTTGATAACCTGGTACCCTAAGGAGCATCCTTAAGATGCCGTGTTGTTTGAGTAGCCATATAAAATATAAGAGCTGTTACAACCACCTTTATATTTTATAAAAAATATAAAGGGATGACCAGTCACACCTTATAATTTTTTCCTTGTAAAACACACGTATGTTAAAAAATGAATTCCAAAAAAACAAGTCTATTGCAGCCTTGTGCCTGGAGTGCATCCAATGTGACCGACAAGGTGTGTGGTATTCACCAGAGGAAAATGAGAGGCACATCCTCAGGTGCCAAACAGGCATGATCCCTGCTACAAGGTGTTCCAACACATCTCACACTCACTGCATCTTCAACTACTACAAGAAGGCTGGCAGTAAGTGTTATGGCTATGTTTACATCCTGGAATCACCAAACGCATCACACTCAGGGTTAAAAGCAAATATATCTGTTCAAAATTTGTGTCCGATGCGATGGATTCGGATCGCAGACAACTGACCGAGGTCAAAAACCGGAAAAATTTAAAATTCTTAAAAAAGCTCTTAGGTTCGATTACCACTGGTAGCATGTACCTTTTTCCTGTGCTCTGACCAGCCTCCATTTCTCAAATTAGCCTTCTGACCAATTACCAAAAAGGAATTCTAATAAATATTTAATGTTGTTCACATATGGCAGCACTCAATCACCAAAATTAGGTAGAGAGTTAGCCCGTCCATTTGACCTCCTCTCACAAAACTTGCCCTCAAAGCCAAAGCCGCATATTAATAGAGGACATATAAAAGTGCCCTCATGCACTCTTTACAAATTAAGCAAGTGTGCTGCTACATTAACAGGACTCCCTCATCCTAATCCACTCCTCTAATTATATGACTACCACTCTCCCAATAATAATATCCTCTCCTCCACAAGGGAGAATTTCCGCCTATCTAATTCATCCTGTAAACACACTTCTAAACACAATTTGCGGCAATATATGAGTGAAAAAATGACTTGAAAGATTAGAGAGTCGAAATATGGTGCTGATCCGGTTTTTAACCTAAAGCATTAACATTATTAAATACACTGGGATTTGATAGGGATACCGTAAATCCTCTAATTAGCCAACCTCCCTTCTGTTTCAAAATGGGTGTTTTTAGCATTACCTTTTTTGATCCGCTTTTTAAAAATTCTTTCAGGCAAGTCACCCCTTAATTCGCAGCCCATCTCACTGCCTACAAATTAAGGGTGATTTGCCCGAGAGCAGTGTTCTAACAGTTGGTCTAAACACAAAGTCAAGAACACGATTTGAATCGATAGGGTTGGCTAATGGCTGTAGGTGAAAACACCCGTCAAAATGTGTTTATAATTTTATTGCACCAGCATGTAGCCCCAATTTTAACCGTTTGCTAATTAGAAGATTTACGTAACCTGAAAAATGGTGTGAAGCTAAAATTTTCACCACTACACATCCTATCTTTTGCAGCAGTGACAGTGACTGAAAGGAGGTGTGGAATGGCAGAAGAAATGAGCGGATGTACCCTCTACAAGTCTATGGCTGGTGGTAGGGCCAAAAGACATCTGATCGGAGGAAGCAATGTGGACAGACCCATGCCTTCTAGTCATAGGCGCAGGGAGGCCTCTTTGCTAGTGGAGGTGTGCACTAGTGGCTGCACCAAGGATGCTGCATCAGTGGCACAGCAGCACTTACACCATATATGCCTTGGATGCTACTACTAGTAGGACTATGGATGGTGATCAGGAGGTAGTAGACCAGTGTGTGCGATTTGTGCTTTCAATATGTGTGTAGATATTTATCAATAAAATTCTAATCTCATATAAATCATGCGCCTTTTTGTTTTGAACACAACCAATTAGGGTATTGCTTAGAACAGCACGCTCACTCGTTATGTTATAGAAATCTGACTCGAGAATTTCTAACCTGAAGTTCTCAGCGACTCAAGACTATACAAATTCGCTCTCTGGCGATGTTTTGACGAAACTTTATTGTAATATTTGACATGTTACATGATGACCTCGAAATGAGATATGAAAGTTATTGTTTAGTTAAAGGGCCCGGTCACCTGTTACAAATTTTGCCCGCGCCAACTCAAAAAAATTTCCCGAATCAATGAACTTCTGTACGGATTTTTCAACTTGGTTTCTAACAAAACCATACCTAAAATTAAATTCTAGGCCATGTTTTGTTAGAAATCAAGCTGAAAAATCCGTAGAGAAGTTCAATGATTAGGAAAAAATTTTGAATCGGCGGGGACAAATTTAAAAACAGGTGACCATACCCCTTTAAAGTGGACGTCATTCAGTATGTCATTTCTTTGTATTTTTCTTCAGCCCAACAAAATTAATTTGAGGATCACGCTAATTGGATCTGGTGCTGCGATGGGAGCACGCGATATTGAAAAATCCTATATACCATTTGATAGATTTTTATGCAAAAAAGTCGATTTGGGGTTAAAAAAAGCGTTTGAAAGTTAAGCATAAGCAACATAGCATAAGCAATAATATATATCCGTTATTTGCCTAAACAAACATTTGGTTCGGTCTAGTGATTGCCAGATTAGCAGAAAACCAGATTAACAACTCCAAGTCCTGAGCCCCATCGCCCCTTTGGGCGCGAGGGGGCTCAGGAATTAGAACTGCGCGCCTTAGCTCACCTTAGAAGCAAATCCGACAAAAAATACACCACTTCACATACAACTAAGCTTGTAGCGAACAAGGAAAGGTCATATGGTCAATTTGAAAAAAAAAACAATAGGGTCCCCCGTATTGTTTTTCGACAAGAATAGGGTAAGTATCATGGTTTTGGTTATCTTTAGTCATAAAAAATTGGTGCTAAAATGGCTTGCCGGCCCCTGAAAATGTGTTATCCGTATATTTTACAACTAAATACATCATAAAAACCTCTTGAAACAGCCTAATGAATTGGTGTCAGATTTCTAGTACTTTTCCGTTCATTCTAGTCATTTAATTAACAGCTGGCCAAAATGACTGAATCCAGGTGTAAACTATATCAGGTGTACACTACATGGAGTTTTGACTGTATATAAACTACTGACCAACTTTTTATTTTGCAAAAAAATGTAACTGAACAGATGTTTTTGTACTGACCACCTTTCTGTTGACAATATATCGGGAAAGTTAGTGTTGCTGGTTCAAAATTTAAATAAAGTCTTAGAATTCCCAACTAACATTGATGGGTTTTTATGTTTGGTTTGGCTTTCAATATTGCTGTATAATTATAAAAGTGCCTACTGACCAGCATTTGTTCATCACCAAGTAGTGTGCGAGCATCCCTGCGCAGCACTATCCTGACTTGGTCTTCCTCCAACTGCATTCCTGGCTCTAGAGGATCGCCCCACTTCTCCAGATGGTCTCCCCATTTTTCCAGATGCACATGCACCTTCTGCTCAGCCTTTAGTTGAAGGCCTGCAACAATTTTGTTAAGAAAACTGAAACACATTTTTTATTACAAAAAGCCTACTCAAACGCTGACTCGTCACCCAAATTGCAAATATCCTGGCCGCTTCAGGAGAAGACAGACCTTCAATGGCAAGCACTGCATCCCTGAGCTCGCCGGCTGTGGGTTGGGAATTAGGGGCTTCAACCTGAAGTGAAGCGCCTCCCACTAATTGCACTTCCAGTTTGTTTGGACGTAGCTGGTTTGCCAGCAGGTAAGCACTCTCCTGCCAATCTGCCTAGGTACTCGTTCGCACAGGTCTAGGGCTGTTTTCCATTGTTGTCTTCTATGTTCTGCAAAATGGATTGATAGAACAAACTATTTGTAGAATGACCTATTTCAAAAAATTTGATGTTTTTTTTTAAATTTTCATTTCTCAGCCCCGTTCCACATTATACCGGGTTCTTCAGAAAAAAAAATTAAAAAACTGACTATGTAGCCTCTTGCCAGGTGGTTCCCTGACATTTTTTGTAACAGGCATTGCAATATTTAGACTTACAATATCGACAAACTGATGGCTGAGGATCAGTTCAACCAGAAAAACATGTCCGTTGAGAGCAGCAAAATGTAGAGCGGTGGCTCCAGTCTTGTTGACTGCATTCACACTGGTCTTTGGGTGCAGCATGAGCACTTCACAAGCCTGCAACCTGTTGTAGAAGGCACAGTAGTGCAAGGGTGTCCAGCAGTCATTGTCCAGTTCGTTGGGGTTGTGGCCCTGTTTGAGCAGTTCCCTAAAATGTGGCCATAAATTGACCAATAAGAATAATTTGACTTGCCTCACTTTCACATGGTTGCCTTCAAAAGCATATTTGTGAAGTGGGAACTGGTGCTCCCAGAACTCAGTTGGAGATCTTTGCGGGTTAAAACTAGGTCTGCTAACTGGCTTACGTCCTTTAACATAGTATTCAGGCGCCTAAAAGTTAGTTTATAGAGCTGTAAGCTTGAATACCAGTTAGTGACCATTTATGACCTAACTTCTGATAATAGAAAAGTCAACCAATTTTTTAAGAAACACTTTTTGAAAAGCCATCTCATTTCCTGAATCTGAATCAGTTGATATCAGGTCAAAAAATTAGATATAGCTTCAGGATAAAATTTTACTATTAACAGTCAATTTTTAAAAAAAATTCCAAAATGAGATTTTCATTCCAAAAGTTGGGTCATAAATAGGGTTGTCGAGTGGAGTTTAAATCGAAAAAAACTGAAAAACTCGAAGATTTAAAGGACCATACTTGTTGATGCAAATGAAAATTTGGCAAATTTAAATGCGCGCGGGACACTTCTCTTTCGTCTCGCACTTTACTCTTTGGCGTTATTTGGAGCGACTCAAAAGAGTGGAGTGAGAGACGAAAGAGAAGTGTCCCGCGCGCATTTGAATTTGTCAAATTCTCATTTGTATCAACAAGTATGGTTCTTTAAAGTTTCGAATCAAGTACTCGAATTTTTTAGTGAAAATATTGTTTTTAAAATAACTTTTATCGTCAATTTTTATTATTTTCTGACCAAATGTTTATGCATTACACTCTACTTCGATTTTTCGGATTATACCATGATTATTGAAAAATGTTAATAAAAAATGAATTATTCGAAAATTTCGAGTCGAGTATCGAGTCGAATACTCGACTCGATATTTTCGATTACTGATAACCCTAGTCATAAATGGTCAAAAACTGGGTAAGAAAAGTAAGACAGTTCAGGTTGGGAATTGAATCTGAGTAGATATCTATCCACAGAAATTTAAATATATTCCAAAATGTCTCACATTGAGTCTTCGCCTGTAGCTGGTGCACACACCAAATATAGGGTTGATCTGGTACTTGTCATATTTCTCCATCTCTATCATGCGAGCCCTGACTGTATTGCTCTTCTTGACCGCTTCCTCAAGTTCACTGGTCCTGCGGTGCACTTCGGCTTTGCCATTTTGGTCTAGCACACTACACGAAAAATATCAATTTTATAAATTTGCAAGACTAAGCCAAAACCTGTGGCAAAAGTAAGTGAGACGAGGGTTGTAGGCAGGGTTGTGCACACATAAACGGATTCTGCAAGTGGGTTAGACACCCTGAATAGGGCATCTACGAAAAGGAGTCTCGGCACTGCTCTTCTGATAACCATCTGAATATTATATTAGGTTGGTGCATAAGTTTTAAACCATACAAAAGACTTTTTTGCAAAACGAAAATTTCTCTTATAACAAATCCAAACAATAGGTTTTGTAGCCCTGAATCTCCTCTTTCAAATGGCATATTTAAACTTAGCTTGATTATTCTGGATAACTCACCATTTGGGTCCAAACACTTGTCTGGTCATTTTGAGAAGGTTACCCGCGTTTTCATCACTTCAACTGGTCAAATGTTTTATTGAATTTCAAACGTTACGACAAAATTTTATAACCATGTTGTAGCGCAGCTCAAGAGCTACAAAACCCTGATTACAGAATGATTTTTAAAAAATCTGAGTATTGAGATATGGCCTTTTGGAAAAAATCATTTTCTTGAAAAAATGACGAAAACGCAAGTTTTTGCCAATTTTTCTGATTTTGGTCATTTTTACAAAACCAATTTACAATTCTACAAAACCTATTGTTTGGATTTTGTTATAAGAGAAATTTTCGTTTTGCAAAAAAAGTCTTTTGTATGGTTTAAAACTTATGCACCAACCTAATATAAGGTTGAAAAAATGGTATAGTAAGAATTTTTTCTGTAAGGCACGGGTAGAAATGATCTATTTTAAAAAATGACTCAGAAAAATTTTTTGGGACTCCAAATCTTTTTCGCCTCCAAGTGGCAATAAGCACTTGATAAATGGTATTTTTACCTGGGGAAGGGTAAAAATGTCCTTTATTCAGCCAAAAAAATTGGAACATACTCTTCTAGCCTTATAATCATCTGCCTGGACTGACTGTCAATGGCTTGCTCCCCATTTAGGCACTCGTTGACCAGTTTGGCCAGGTTGCGGAACTCGAAGCGAAGTTCATTGCAGGTCCAGAGCTGCTGCTGGAAGCCATTTCATATTCTTGGTTCTTGCCTAAGAGGGGATACACACAAGTGGGGTTGCCAGACTGGTTTGGCTTGATGAACATGGTTGCTGGTCAGCCTCTAATGGTACAGGCACTCCTCGTTGAGCCAGGGCTCTAAAAATGTGAAAATAATCATCATTCTAACTCTAGACGCATTATAATGCTATAAGCATCCCATCCAAAACTTTGGCGGTCTTCACCGTCTTTTGCAAACATCGGGTCGGGTGGCCGGAATGCGTTAGACAGAAACTAACAGTACGCTAACTAGGGTGTTCTGGAGTAAAGTGAGGGGTTTTTCAAGCAAAAATACGAAAAAGAACTACCTCTTCAACTACCTCATTTATTTTCTGGCTTCGAGATGTCTCCAAAATGTCTTTTAATTTTTTAAACCACTTTTTTGCGTAATAATTATTTTCCAAAATTAAAATAAATTGGCGCTACTCGGTTATAAACCCCCCCCCCCAAAAGTGCTACTCGGGAATACTCCCTTCGGGGTGTATTTCTTTTCTGTGCAACTCTTTTTCTTCTTTTTTTATGACCGGCATATGCCGGGGCATATGCCTATTGGCCAACCCTAGTCTAAGGTATGTGGGTGTGCGCATCTTAACTCCAAACCCCCAAGCCCCCTGCGCCCCGAAATAACCGAGTAGGTCCGATTTTGGGGGAGGGGGGTATTCCCGAGTAGCTTCGGGGGGGGGGGGGGTATTACCGAGTAGCGTCAATAAATTGCCTCAGAGATTTTCTTCGTAATTTTAACATTGAAAATATATTTTTTAATTGTTCCTTATTTGACCAACTAGTTCTTCTACAAAACGTACTTCTAGAACTTAATTATTATGCAAAAAAGCGTTGTAAAAAAGAAATTAAGAAATTTTAGAGCTATCTCGTATTCAGAGCCAGAAAATACATCACGGCTAAGGGCTGTAATCGACAATAGAGAATGTTGAGTCCTATCCTACAATCAAGTATGCTTCGGTCCGCCCCATGGTTTTTCAGCTTGTGCGGAGAGGGGGGGGGGTTCGCTATAGAGAAAGTTGACTGTAGTACTTACGGATTGAGTGCACGCACACATCTCAAAGCAGCTTCGAGGCCTTGTTCGCCCTCTGAGGTCTACAGGTGAGCAATCCCCTGGTTGGCAGCGTCCGAGGACCGCCAACTGGTCCGCATACCAACAAGTCATAGTCATTTGGAGCCAGCAAACTACCTTGTCTGGGGATACTCGCAGTCGCAATACTGCCACACTTACTTCCATTCAGCAGCCCTGATAGTATTTGTTATAGAATTTATAGTGGTGAGAGTAAATCTAGAAAAGTTTTCGATAAAAAAATTCTATAAAAAGATCAAAAGATGTTTAAATAGTATTCGTAAACGATGTTTTCTGGAGAACAGGTACAAGAAAAATTACATTTCCAAATGTTTGCCGGATAACGGATAAGTACCAAAATGCATATAAGACTAGTTTTTAAAAGTCAAGATAAAGACATGGTTTAAAGTTTTCTGACCTTGTATACATCTTTTTTACAGCATTTATGTAAAAATTAATATTATTTTGTTCAGAATCAAACCTTGACTTTAGGACACCACAAAAATTAATAGTTGTATTTTTCTAAGTTTTCGTAATAAAACGGGTTAAATTTTGTATCCATTAATGAAAAATTTAACTGTGAAACAAAATAAAAATCAATCAATTAAAGAAAATGCTTTACAGGACCATGGTTTTTGCGCGCAGTGGAATGTGCACAATTTGAATTGGCGGTGGACACTTCTCTTTCGTAGTGTACTCTTTGCAGTCGTTTTGAATTACTCGAAAGAGTACAGCATTAGACCAAAGTAAAGTGTCCCCGCCAATTCAGATTTTGCACATGTTACTGCGCGCAAAAACCATGGTCCTTCAAGGATGCTTTAAATGCTTTGAAAATATACTAGCAATTTCGGACAATTTGAGGCAAAACATTGATCTTGAATTTCGATCAAACTGCTGCTAACCATATTTTACGTAACGATATAGCTGAATGCTTGATGAGACTTTTGGTTTAATTGATGCATCAATAATTGATACATCAACAACAAAAAAAATTGGGCGCGTCGCTGAGGAAAATACATTGATAGCTGATTGTGCTGTTCACGGCCGATGTATTAGTAATAGTTAGGAGATTGATAAGAAGAGCAACTAAGATAAGGGTGACAAGCACCATACTACCAACACCTGGGTGTGAAATAAACAACCACTGTCCTAAGTAGTGGTGCACGCAATCACTGGTAGGCTGAATAAGGTCACAAGTGGGTGGGCATCTTCAGCACAAGATTGGGACAACCAAAATATGTTTGTGGGTGAGAAGACCAAATATACATCACACAACAACAAAAATGACGACCGCGCCCAATTCCAACTGTTTTTACTAAAAGAAATGATCTATATTTTTTGGGGAGAGTGTATTCTAGAAGTTGCAAAATGCGTCAATCCATCACTGTATCTGGAAGCAGTAGTGCAACCCCGTAGATATATTATACCACCCATTTGGGCTAGTTCATTACTGCTCTTTTTATTTTTTTGAATAGGCTGCTATTATTATAATCTCACAGTTTTTTTTGTAGAAATTATTATTATAATTACTATTTATTATTACTAATTTCACTTCACTATATTATATGGTCCATCCTCCGATAAACAGCCAGCCCATTAATTTAAGATTTGTAGACTGTAGAGAGTTAATTGAATCAAGTTGAAAACCATCCTGGTCATTTCGGTCGGTTGGTTGATTAAGATTTTTGCGTTTTTCAACTCTTGTATGGAGTTTTTTGATGTGATAACCTTCTCAGTAGATATAACAGTTAACAAATTCAAAATTGTGTCTCGCTTGATCGCCGAGTGATTTGGGATATCATCCACGTTATCAACTGGCACTTTTTCAACCTAATATTTGAACTGTTTGCAAATCTATTAAAAGTAAACCAATTTAAGACAATGCAGTCCACTCTCGATTTAAGGACAGAATTTGTTTCCATCTTGGGTCGACACTTTTTTAGCCCGATTTTTTCAAATTTTTTGCTAGTTGCTTTGACAGTCTATTTTTGAAAAATCCTGCCCTTAAATCGAGTTAAGAGAAAAAAGGATAATTTCTGAAAAATGATCGGCGAAATCGTAATCCTTGCGATATTTGGGACCAGACTATCGAAACACAACTGGCAAAAATTTGAAAAAATCGGCTAAAAAGGTGTCGGATCAAAGGTGAGAACAAACTTTGGCCGGTCGCCTGAGTGTCCTGAAATCGAGCATGGACTGTGTAGGTAAAGTGTCGGAGAGTCCTACATTTAATAGCTGCATTTAATTATAAACATCTTAGAAAGGCTTAAAAAAGGGTGGCATTTAATTTTGTAAAAAATGCGTGATGATTTCTTTAAATTTTCAATAACTTCATATAAATTTTCGGCTTAACCATGTAGACTAGGATCTCAGCTTTCCAATAAGCTATCAAACTCCATTAGACGATTTCACAAATTTAGAGATTTAGGGGTTTTTTAAAATATGTGTTATTTTTTCATAGCCCCTAAATCTTAAATTTGTGAAATCATCGATGGAGTTTGATAGATGTTTGGAAAACTGAGATCCTGGGCAACACAATAATGCAAAAAAATTGACAAATATAATACAATTTTTTTTCTTTCACAAAAATTAGCAGGAACAAGCCAACGGCAAAATTGAATACTGCGTTTTTAAAATATTACATACAAACTCTCATCTACAAGACTTTGAAAACGCAAAAAATCCTATTCAACTATTTGGCTAAATGGCTAAGATTGAAACTAAGATTAAAAGAAAAACACAAATTTCAGAACAATTAATCAAATAATCAGTTTAATCAAATACAGCAAATAATAAAATCAGTTCAAATATCAAAAAAGACTATTTTCAAAATCCTTAGATACAAGGCAGTAGCCAGTTGAACCTGCAGCAGCAGCACCACCCTCAAGCACCACTTGCAAACAACAAAGATGCGTGGAATCAGCGACCCTAGCATTTGTTGTTGACAACCACAAGTGGGGGGGGGGAGAATCAATCAATCAGCCCGCCCTGCCCCTTATCAGGGGAAAGGGACATACCCAAACACACATAAATTCCTTCCAAAGGTGGAGCAGAAAAATATGGGTGCGGTCTTTCCATTCTTTTCTTTTTCGGTTTTCCTTCTCGACAATTCTGTCCGGCGATTGCAAAAAATGGGCGAGAAAAATGTTGTTTTGTGATTGTGTTCTTCCTGCCCCTACACCAATTAAATACAACTTTTAAAAAGAGAGTTTCATGGAGAGCATCAGAAACAATAGGAAGTTGCAAAAAGTAAAACAAATGAAGTCCTACAGACTTTTGCTGGCGGAAGTTACTCAAGTATTGACGTGCTGATCAGACAAAAATATAAACTTTTTCAGTGGAATTTTTGAAGAGAAAAAGAAATTTTCTTGATGGAATTATTTGATTGGAGCTTTGTGGCTACTATTGTAGTAAACACGGTATATGCCGTCACAGTCGAGGCGTGAGGGAATTATTAGAAAAACGACACGACAAAATTATTGTACGACACAATTGATTGAATTACCGTATTTCGTCTAGCAGACATCCTCCTTCTTTTTACTAGGTTCAGATTTAGGCCATTTTTTATTTACAGTTTGACTTTTGGGCATTTTAAAAAAAGTCATCTGGGCAGGGTCACCATTTTACCTTGAGGGCAGACTTTAGGGGGGGGCGTTGGTTTGACTAGAAAATGGGATTTTGCAAGCTCAAGTTAATTTAATTTTGTTTGAACCATCGATATTATCATGAATCCATCCGACAAAAACATATTAGATGAAAATTTCGAAACAAACTTTTTTCGAAAAAAAAATTCCCCTAGTCCAATTCAGTTTTCGGAACTGTTTCAGAAATTACGTCTTTATTGGTGCTCTAGCAATATGATTATATACAAGTTTTTACTCAAAATGATGCCCGAAAGCAGGGCTATATTTTTATTATAAGCTTGTATATGACTATGTCATATGACTATGTCTGTAAAAGTTTCGAAATAAAAACGAAATTCTCAAAAAATTCCGAGAATTATCAGAAGCCTCGAAGTCTTCTGGGGTCTTAAGCTTCCAAAGGTCATTGTACCTATTCCTTTTTCGACTTTTATGGTGTTTATATGATGAAGAAAAATTCGGGAGAGAATTCGGGGAGAGGGCTTCAGCCCGGTTAGCCCCCTCTCTCCTAGATACGTCCCTGCCCCCAGCACTCAATTGTAATACACTCCTAGCACTAAATCCTGGTGTACCCCAGCACTTCTGTCTGGTATACACTTAAACTCTAATTAATTAATTGTTTACAATCTTTATACAAACTACAAAATTTTCAAAAAGCTAAAAAAGATAACACAGTTTTAGATTTATTTTCTTCATCACACGTTACAAATAACTCGGAAGAATAACATGAAGTCATCACACATGTATTATGTTCTCTCAACTGTGTGGTAGAAGGCGAACAGAAGCTTTCCAATTACGTTCAAAATAGTTGAGTTCGGTTGAATCCATTACCATCGACCCTGATAAGAAAATTCCAGTACATTTATTTTATATAATTCTAAAGATTAGCTACGTTTTGGTATTCTAGGTTAAACCCATACCATTGATTTGGTTGCTAGTGGCTTTCCGTGCAAAGTGAATTGTAAGCTTTCTACAAAGTGGCACAAGAAGTGGTACCACGAAACATGTATTGAATGGTTAATTTATGTTTTGTAAATTTTCAATTCTATATTTAATGTGTGCTTTAGCTCTATTGATGCTAAAGGGAAAAAATTCATCAAAGTGAAATTTGAAGATCGCACCCTATTAAACCATTTTCAGCGTAATTGGACTGTTTTTTAAAATAAACACCAAAACAAAAGTTACAGAAAAATTAAATTAAATTGAAAGTCATTTTAATTAACCACCGGCCAAAATAATTTAATCCAGGTGTACACTAAACCGAGGTGTACACTAAATCGAGAGTCGACTGTACTCGGTTTTACGCCTCCCAATTATTTTTAGGCTTAGCCCTTAAGCTTTGGCTTAGGCTTTGACCCTGAGGCTTAGGCTCAGGGTCAAACCATTACTAATTCCAGCTTTATTTAAAAAAAAAGGTATGGTCTAGGTAGCCCTAAAAATTATTAGGAGGGATAAAACCGAGTAGCTTTTTGGGAGGGGTATAAACGAGTAGCGTCAAAAATTGAGCTAAAAATAACTACGAGACGATTTCATCAAACCAGTCAAGCAGATTACCAGTCCAACAACTAATCTACCCCATCAGATAGTCTGATGCACTTTTATTGTCAAAGGGTAATTTAGTGGTTCCCCATTTTGCCACTGTAATTCTAGTGGAAATACACTGGATCTCTAGACTTAGAAGATTTCGAGTTGCAGTTTAGGGGCAATACAGTGAATTTAAATTACTTGTGAAACCTGTGGGATAATTTTTTGTTAACCTCTTTGGTTGTCCTTTATTAGTTCAAATGATAAGTACCAATAGACGGTTAAATAACTCAGTTGATTTCTTCCAGTTCTATGACTCTGAAACCGCTTATGGTCATTGAAATTTGGTGAAAATGCGGTTAGAAATATTTTCATATATCAACTCAAGAGCTACTAACTTATTTTACAGTATAATTTTTTTGAAAATCTGAAAAAAATTAAAAAGTTATTTTTTAAAAACGACCAAAATATAAAAATTAGAAAAATTTGGATAATACCTAAATTATACAGTTGAGTTTGATAGCTTGTTGGAAATCTTAGATCCTACGCTACACGACAATGCAAAAATTTTACAAAAATTTACGCAAAATTTTTAAGATATGCAGGGTGGTGCAACTAAAAGCAGGCACTTAAAAAAAATTGCGTATGTAGCTCTTTGCTCCATCGATTTACCCAGGAAAATTAATGACAGTAGTTAAGCTACCTAGTAGCTTTGTGGTTGTTCGCCGGACGTTAGCCGCATTTTTTCCCAAATTAGCGGTTGAGATAAAATACTACCCTTTTTATTTACAATAAATTATTGAAT
Source organism: Ditylenchus dipsaci (assembly GCA_004194705.1). Taxonomy (NCBI): domain Eukaryota; kingdom Metazoa; phylum Nematoda; class Chromadorea; order Rhabditida; family Anguinidae; genus Ditylenchus; species Ditylenchus dipsaci. The sequence goes on from SADC01000432.1 coordinate 28,856, forward strand.
GGATCCCTTCTTCTACTGAATAAGTTCATAGTAAGGGTGGTTATTTTGGTATTGTTGCGGAGATAAACCACTGATAACTTTAAGGCAGCACGAGTTTTTTGCAAACAGGGGTTTTTGTTGGGATGTTTAAAGCTTTGGAGGGATTTATGCGCTTGGCAGACTTTTCGCGAGGGAGATATATCCCAAAGAAGTCACAAGTAATCTTGCTGTTGCAATAATGTTTCAAAAAAAATTCATATAAATTTATTAGCAATGCGAAAATTATTGTTTAACCCAAATACACACACACTTCCTAGCAAATGGACTAGCCAGAGTTTGGAAGAAAAAAAAAGAAAAACATATCGTTATCGTCATTAAAATGGCTTTATATGATTTATGAATAAACATCAGGGTTAATCGCATTCATTCAACGTCGCCACCAGTTTAGGACGATGGTTTGGAATACAATGTAATTACTTGGACAGGACTTTTATAGGACAAGTGGTATAGAGGAAAACGCTTGGCCAATGCACAACTTGACTACCATATTTCTTCTAATATAAGCGCCCCCCTCGACTTTGAGGGTCTGTATTTCGGGCAAGAGTCAATATTTGACAAATATCTTTAGGCAATCGAGTTTTTTTAACAACTACGTTTTTTGGAAAATGTACAACTGGTCACTGGACAACACGACAATTAGTTTATTGATTTTAAAGTGTTTATCAAATTTTTTTAAACAGCGGTCTTGAGAAATTGTAAAGACGTGGTCACAAATTCGACTAGAAAAATGACTTCTCGAAAAAAATGATCTCGAGCAAAGATCTCCTCTAACATTTGGTATATCACCTGTCACTGATAAAAAAAGACCGGGGTGATAAATAACCCCCTCCCTAAAAAGGGTCATAAATAATCCCCCTTAGTATGGCCTAATCGGCGCTGGCCTGCCGAAGCCTAAAGAAATACCTCATAAATGACCCCTAGATGGTTAGAGAAGAGGTCGAAAGTGGGGTTATTCATGGGTTTGTAAGTAAAAAAAATCGCTAAAAAATCGAAGGTGTGTATAGTGGAGTCGATCCGATGACCTTGAAAAAATGGGTACGCGTCGTTTGTTCGAAAAGTTCATTTGTTCGAAAGTTCGTTTGTTCGAAAAGTTCGTTTGTTCGAAAAGTTCGTTTGTTCGAAAAGTTCGTTTGTTCGAAAAGTTCGTTTGTTCGAAAAGTTCGTTTTGTTCGAAAATTGTTCGAAAAGTTCGTTTATTCGAAAAGCGTCTGTTCGTTTTGTTCTCTGTTCTTTTGTAACGATTTTATAAACAAATGATTTTATTGGTAGAACACAAACAAAAATAAATGAGATAACAATTAAACAACAATTGGCTTTCATTACCTTCATTTGACTCGACCAATTCTTGTTGCTGGCTCGACCAAAAAGCAAAATCCTAAAAACAAATTCATTGTTAGTGGTCATCTGTGAATAAAAAGCACTAAACTGTTTTGTTATTCATCAAATTCATCTCCAAGCCAAAAGAGTTCCGGAACGTTCTGAGCAAACTTGTAGGTCTTGACCGCCTCTGGGATTTCAAAGACCATTCCATTAATAGCCGCCGGTTCCACTCTGCCACGCTTCTTGTTCTTCCAATGACGAGCCTTCCTGCACTTTGTCACCAACGCCTGCACAGCTTCCGGAACATTCTTGAGCAATTGATTGAAGATCTGTGACGGCTTCTAAACAATTAATCATGAGGAAGGATCAAACAAATAACCAATTCAAACCTCCATTGTCCTCACCGGCCCTTTCTTTGACAACATTCTTGAAATTTCGAACTGGCAGAGACGTAGCACACTTTTCGTGATTCTGAATCCCCTTAGTCTTGATGACAGCTCCAGTCTGAGTGTTTGTGTTGACGCGAGCTTTTGCAGTCCAAATCGTTCGCCTTGGCACACTTCCAGTAAGCTGTGGTTTTGTGCTGCTTGTCACTCCAGAAGACACGACCATCCAAATTGAGAATTCATCCTTGACCATCCTTGACCTGCACCGATTTGAGTGAAAATCTGAAGATAAACTTAAAATGATTGCCAACTATAAATTAAAACCCACGGGATGACTGGCTCCACCACCACCAGAGGCTCAACGACGATTTCTTGCTGCACGGCTGGCTCCACCATCAATACTTGCTGCTCTTCTTCATCATCATCATCAGAGTCGGAATAGTAACCATCGATTTCTTCTAGCACAATTCGGACAGACATCGCAATTTCTGGAATCAATTATAAAGCACATGTCTAACTTGTCCTAGAAATAAATTGCCAAACAAAAAAAAAGAGAGAACCAGCTACAACTAACAGGAACAGCATAAAAATGAACGAAGCAACAAAAAACAAAAGTTCTTTCGCTCAAGACAAATATTATTTGAAAAAACTTGTATAATTTTTGGCCAAAGAAACATTTTTTCGAACAAACGAACTTTTCGAACAAACTTTCGAACAAACGAACTTTTCGAACAAACGAACTTTTCGAACAAACGAACTTTTCGAACAAACGACGCTTTCGAACAAAACGAACTTTCGAACAAACGACCGTGTCCCCGAAAAAATTGCCTTTTGCCCTGGATAATACTATCACGGAAAGCTTTACCACTGCGCCACCCAGCAAAAGCCAAAAAGTAAAAAGATACATTTTCGGGCGTTTTGAAAATGGTGGCTCAAAAATCGTCAAGTTATTTAATCTCCAATGGCTCATTTTCTAATAAAGCGGCTGTTAGAAAAACCAGAAATATCTAAATGTCTGTTGTCCAGTTGGCCTTATTCTATACACGTTGTCCTAGAAATTTCGGTTCGGCAACAGGACTGTCTTAAAAATCGATATCCTAAGTAAAAAGCGTTAAAAAAAGAAACGGGTAAAGTCAAAATTAAAAACAAATGCGATCAACCCTAGTGAACACGACCAAAAGAGAGGGATGCCAAAAAACCGAGGAGGAATGCATTGTTGCTATAACTTGCAGTAGCAGGCTGTCACAGAAACACACACATATACAGACTACACAACAACAATACACACCAGAACATATTCATGATCACAAGGGGGAGGGCAGATAATTTGAGCTGATCTATTTGGAGTTGGTCGCTTTGGACTGGTTGCCCGGCGGATTCTTACGCCGCTTCTCCAACAGCGAGTTTTTGGCCTCACCCATTCTTTTGATGTGGACATCGTCCACACGCATGGATGCTAGTGCAGCTTCCATTTCATCCTTAAGACATCAAATTAGAATTGTTTTACAATTATGTGAAATCAAGACTTACAGAAGATCAGTCCAGTTGTCCTGCTCTTCTCGCAATACCTTAAAACTTTAGTTTCAGTTTTTTTGACTTACATGAGTCATATAACTTCAAGTTTCACATATTATTTTGTGAAATTTTAATTTACAAATGTTTTCATATGTTTTCACGGTTTTGCCAAAGCTCTTGAATTTTTTTTAACACTTAAAAATCCGGTTCGTGTTATTTGGAGCAATTAGTTCAGAATTTCACACTGAGCAAGATGAGATAAAAAAAATTCTCTCGAAAAGTGCTCTTACTATGTAACCCTCACGGGTTGATTGTATGATTTAAGACGGTTGGAGTTGTTTCAGTTATTTGATTGTATTTTCTTGTACGAGAATAATTTTGCGCAGCTGAAATACCTTTCTGTTGCAGAATTAAACGAGCGTTAAATAAATATAAGGTTACTCGGGTAAGTGGCCATAAACATGCAAAATGTTAGCATTTTTCAAAATTTTTAGCAAATAAAATTCATCTCCTTTTTATAAGCATCAAAAAATAGTTGATATTACGGTTTTTTTCAGCACTTGACTGTGACAGAAAGCGCGGAAACTGCACTTCATTTTAATACCGAAACAAGACAGCAAGTTTTAAGATAAAGTAGTGAAACGATCAATATTGGTCGAAACATAGGCCTTTTCCTGGTTATTTCAAATTCGCGCCTTTTATGGCGTTCTGTATTTTTATGCTTTTTAGTAGGGTTGTTACACAGTTAACTCGATTTTTTCTAAAATTTTGACCTTATTTCTTGTTTTTATGCTACTTTTTTTCTAAAATTTTGAGCACGTTACCCCACGTTCGAAAGCCTAGAATGTTGGCTATCCAATGGTATAAAATTTCTTGGTTTGGTTTACGAAAATGCAAAATATTTTATTCAGGGAAGAGTTCTTGTGACTATTTGCGGGAAATAGTCACAAATTTTTGAATTTGCAAAATAGCCAAAACTAGTCACACGTTGTGACTATTTTAATTTTGTGACTGTCATCCACTCATGCATACTTCAAGTCACAACCTTTTTTGTCTACTTACATTTTGTCTACGAAATTATTGACTTTGTCAGGCTGTATGTGGTCGAAGTGTCACTCTCTATGTGCCTTCGTGCTCCATAACCAAGGCGGTGTGGCTAGGCCCATGTAACATAACTGCCGGAGCACGTCAACTTCTAAACAAGAGGCTGCCTAGCGAGAGTTATATTATTTAGCATTCACATCACTCATTTTCAGGTCTAATCGCGTATCAGTAACTATCGGAATAAACTAATATGAGTTTGAGTGTGCTAGGTATTGCATATTTTCTATAACAACAACAAGCTGTCAATTTATTTTCTTTTACACTTTCACATTACTATCTTGTGGTCCGACATATATATTTTACTGATCAGTTACACATTCAGCAGCCAGGGAAGAGTTCTTGTGACTATTTGCAGGAAATAGTCACAAATTTTTGAATTTGCAAAAATAGCCAAATAGTCACACGTTGTGACTATTTTAATTTTGTGACTATTCCTGTGACTATTTCTCGACACGAAAGTAACGATTTTAAAAAAGTAGTCACATCGTGTGACTATTTTGAACGTTTGTGACTATTCTTGTGACTATTTCTCGACACGAAAAGTAACGATTTTAAAAAATAGTCACATCGTGTGACTATTTTGAACGTTTGTGACTATTCTTGTGACTATTTCTTGACAAGAAATCAATAATTTTTTAAATTTTTTCAAGCTATTTAATCATTTCTGTGTGAAGTTTAGGAGTGGATAAAGACCAAATGCCACTCCAGAGTGGTTAAAGCCTATAATAACTGGTTTTTAGGGGGTTGTACTGAAGGGGGATAAACTTATTGCGAAAAAGCGATTCAGCGGATCAGAATTCCAGTCCGATGCACTTAATCGCTCAGAACACCACCCTCAGCCATTTTAAATCACCTCAAACTACTTAGAACCATCTTAAACAGTGGTAACATCAGGTATTATCTTGCTAATATTCAATGATTCTAAGCAAGTGGACGATATTCACTTTTATTTTCTTGTTTTTCAGATAAATATCACGGATTCAGTTGAGAAGCAAGCTTGAGACGGATCAGGAACCATGCAAAGGGTGTCCGAAAATTGCTGGCTGTCAGGGTTAATTGGCTCAACTTTTATTTATATTTATAAGCTTTGAGAATCTATGTTCAGAATGTTCTATTTGCGATTTTAGGTCTGCTGCTGAGGTAAATTTTACTTTTTTCACATAATTCCGATTGCAACTGCATATAGCTGGACAAAGTCATTAACGGATGTCACAATTTTTTCGTTTATGTGGCAGCTATTGACTTTGTCGGGCTGTATGTGGTTGCAATGTCACTCTCTATGTGCCTTCGTGCTCCATGCCCAAGACAGTATGGCTAGGTCTTGGTAACATAACTGTCGGAGCATGTTAACTTGATAGAAGAGGCTGCCTAGCGAGAGTGGTTATAAGCCACATACTATTCTACCAAAATCGCCTGCTGTATTCATATCATTAATTTTCAGGTACAATGAGTCATTCAGGTAGCTTATTCACATTAAAGGAATTTTCTCATGGTCAGTTATTAGGTCTGTAATTAAGAACTGAATGCATCAGAACTCTGAATTTTAATGCAGGAATCTAAACGGGTGCTAGTCAGATAGCCTTTTGTTGTCTCTTATCGACTGCCTTAGGTTTTAGTTTCCCACAAAGTGACTAATGTACCGACTACCTGACTATCACGTATAAAAACCTGATAATTTCAGAAAAAAGGGAAAAAGTTCGTTGAGGCCCTGACTTACTGACCCGATTACTGACTATAAGAGCATGACTAGCACCTGTATAGATTCCCTAAGCATTCAGTTCTTAATTACTGACCTAATAACTGACCATGAGAGAAAAATTCCTTTAAAGGGGGAGGAACTTTCATGTACGCATCGCCCTAGGACACAGGTTCGAATATCACTGGCTGCACACCCTATTTTATCCACTTTTATTTACAAATTTGGTGTCAAAAATGATTCTCAAGGTCTTGGCTATTCAACAAAATTAATAGCGCAGAATTTTACAGCGTCTGGAGCTTCTGACTTTAAAAAGTCTCTAAAACGCTTTGAGGAATAAATGAAATTGGTAGTGGTTCAGGCGATATAAACTAAGTAGGCATCATTTTGGCTGGTTTCCTTTTCATTTTGCTGGTCATTCGCCCGAAATAGGAGAATGAAGGCAGTTGGTGAAAGTAAAGCAATGCAGGAATCGAAGTCAGTGAACTTGGCTAAATAAACGATAAGGCGTGCGCATAGCGGGATTAGAACAGTCGACTAAGGTCTATACGTATATGAAAGTCTCTCCTCCTTAATGTGACATAAGCTACCTGAATGATTCATTGTACCTGAAAATTAATGATATGAATACAGCACGATTTTGGTGGAATAGTATGTGGCTTATAACCACTCCGCTAGGCAGCCTCTTCTATCAAGTTAACATGCTCCGGCAGTTATGTTACATGGGCCTAGCCACACCGCCTTGGTTTATGGAGCACGAAGGCACTAGAGTGACACTTCGACATACAGCCCGACAAAGTCAATAATTTCGTAGACAAAATGTAAAGTAGACAAAAAGGTTGTGACTTGAAGTATGCATTAGTGGATGACTTTGCCGAGCTGCATGCAGTTTGCAGTGTGAAGTGCATCAAAAAGTTAAATTTACCTGACCAGCAGACCTAAAATCACAAATAGGAGCAAGCAAAATGATACCTGATGTCACCAATGTCTGGGGTGATCTGAAAATTCTGGACGATGAAGCCAATCGGACTGGAATTTTGATCCGCTGAATCGATTTCTCGCAATAAGTTTATCCCCCTTCAGTAAAACCCCCTAAAAACCAGTTATTATAGGCTTTAACCACTCTGGAGTGGCATTTGGTCTTTGTCCACTCCTAAACTTCACACAGAAATGATTAAATAGCTTGAAAAATTTAAAAAAATTATTGATTTCTTGTCAAGAAATAGTCACAAGAATAGTCACAAACGTTCAAAATAGTCACACGATGTGACTATTTTTTAAAATCGTTACTTTCGTGTCGAGAAATAGTCACAAGAATAGTCACAAACGTTCAAAATAGTCACACGATGTGACTACTTTTTAAAATCGTTACTTTCGTGTCGAGAAATAGTCACAGGAATAGTCACAAAATTAAAATAGTCACAACGTGTGACTATTTTTGGCTATTTTGCAAATTCAAAATTTGTGACTATTTCCTGCAAAATAGTCACAAGAACTCTTCCCTGATTTTATTACAGGCTATAAGTGAAAACACCCGTCAGAATATGTAAATCTTCCGTCAAATTTATTTTTTACCCGTCAATTCAAATTTCAAACATAATATGTAAATCTCCCGTCAAAATATGTAAATTTTCCCGTCAAATTTAAATTTTCGACCTGATTTATTCGCTTTCACTCCGTTAAGTGTATATTTTGTGCAAGATTACTAAATTTTTTATGTAATTTTAAATTTACTTGGCTTTGACTCTTGAGGATTTGGAGCTTTACTTGGTTGTTTAGTTGTTTCGCTCTCGTAATCTTCTCTGGATGGCAACTGGTGGTTCTGACTGATATGTCTGAGTTTGGAATATTTTCTTCGATCATCTCTCAGCACAAGTCCGTCTTGCGGATGCGAGCATTTCGGCAGGGATGAGAACTCAGCCAGCTATGGAAAGAAACATAGGCATGAGCTGGTGGACGATCTTGATGTGGCAGTCTGTGGTTCAATTTCAGCGGCTGTCCGCTCTAAGGCGACTTCCTTCTATAGCATTTTAGACGGCAAAATGTCAGTGGAATTACATAATCTTCTTGAATTGGAGAAGTCTTTCAAGGTGGAGATATTCAGATTCAGCTGCCTACTCGTATTATCGGTTCGATCACTTGAGGTTCTGCATATCAGCAAAGATATGAATATGAACGTCTTCGTTGTGGCATACAATCAACGTGTGTGCGCTACTAAAGAGATCTCATTCCTGGCAGTATGGGTGTATAACAAGGAAGAAAATGCTTGCCATCTTATTGGAGTAAAACGCGCAGTTTATGAGGTTTTATCCTAGTTTTGGCTTTCTGTGAGCAAATTTGCTTTTTCTTAGGCTATTTCGTGCTTTGCAGTGAGCGAGAATGGTAGTTACACAGCCTTCGGCACAACGAAAGAAGTGTTGGAATATTCGACTCGCACAATCCTCATGATCCTCTACGGTTAGCCTCCAAAGTCCACTTTTCGTTCGTTACGTCGGTGGAATTTCTACCTCAACAAACTTCCCCTGCTAAGAAATGGTAGCAGGAACTTTCGAATAGTCAAGAAGGATGGATCGGAACCGGCGGATAGCTTCAAGCCTGGCGTCTGTGCTACTTCTCTAGCGCCAGTCAAGGAAAATAGGACGGGCAGTAGATTTTTTTTGAAATTGTCTATCACCGTTATTTGCTATCGTTTATTCAGCCAATAAAAATTATCCTGGTATGGATAGTGCGATTACGTGTAGGTTACTATACTAATTTAAGAATGGGTAGAAACGTATTTGGCCAAAGTGAAGTCAAATCTTTATGGCCTTTATCCTGATAACCGGCCAAATGTGGTCGCTAAAGAATGTGACACATTCACATCTCTTTAGGGATAAGGGATCAGCTGAAAAGCATAAATATGTAGTAGGACTCTATATATACGCATCGCCTTAAGGTCACAGGTTCGACTACCACTGGTTACAGACCTTATTTTTTTCCTTTTATTTACAAGTTTAGTGTCAAATGTAGCCATTTTCAGCATACGGTTGTATAAAATCATGTAAATTGAAATCGCGAAAAATCTCAGTTCTAGTACGCATAATTTTGGCTGGTTTTTCTAACTTTGGTGGTCATTCGCCAGAAATTGCAAATTGAGGCAGTTGATGCTAGCAAATCAGTGCTGGAAATGGTTGCAATCGATTGCTTGATGATTTTTGGACCTCAAAGCCAAAAACACTTACTTAGAAATAAAATTAAAACACCACCAGAGGGACTAGAACTTTCGACTAAAGGCGATGCGTATATAAATCACTCCCCCCCTCCCCGTTTTTTTAAGAGTGATTTTTTTAGAGAGATTCGATTTTACTGAGTGAAGATGCACAAATTCACGTATCTTGCATGAAGTATTAGCTTGACGAGGTAAAAGTAAATAAATCAATGCAAAAATTCAAATTTGACAGGAGATTTACATATTTTGACGGGATATTTACATATATGTTTGAAATTTGAATTTGACGGGGTAAAAAATAAATTTGACGGGAGATTCACATATTTTGACGGGTGTTTTCAATTTGAGCCTTATTACAAACACTTTCGAAATATTTCGAATTATTTTCGAACTTTAATTCGAAATAGTTCGAAATAATTCGAAAGTGTTTGCAATAAAATATATGCATTTTCGTAAACCAAACTAAGAAATTTTTATGCCATTGGGTAGCCAACATTCTAGGCTTTCGAACTTGGGGTAACGGTCTCAATGTTTTAGAAAAAAAGTAGCATAAAAACAAGAAATGAGGTCAAAATTTAAGAAAAAATTGAGTTAACTGTGTAACAACCCTACTTTTTAGACAAAAAATATGTTTTTGTAAACTTAGGCCAGTTAACGTTGAGACGGGCTCAAACTTGTGACATGTTACAAAAAAACGTGAAAATGCAGAACGCCATAAAAGGCTTAAATTTATAATAACCAGGAAAAAGCCTAGGTTCCGACCGATTGTTGATCGTTTCACTACTTTTTCTTAGAACTTGCTGCCTTGTTTTGGTGTAAAATGATGTGCAGTTCTGCGCTTTCTGTCACAGTCAATTGCTGAAAAATAAATGGTGATTACAACAATTTTTTGATGAATTTATTTGCTTTTATTCTTCTCGTATAGAAGATACAATCAAATAACTAAAACAACTCCAAACTGTCTAATTTCAGGCAATCAACCGTGAAGGTCCCTTAGTAAGAGCACTTTTTGGAAGAATTTTTTCATCTTATCTTTCTCAGCGTGAAATTGTTAACTAATTGCTCCATCTAGCACAAACAGGCTTTTAAGTGTTAATGACTCGTACAGGAACCCGGAGTTGTAATCAGAGTGGAGTATTTTGCATTTTAAACACCTATTTTTTAACTCCCGGTTCCTGAACGAGCTACAAAATGATAAAATATATAAATGGGACACCCTGTAAATTTTTTTGCTAATTTACCAAAAGTCGGTAGGTTTGCGCTAAAAAGTGTTTTTGTGGCAAAATAGATTCGTGGGACCAACCACAGAGGTATCTAGATTTGCACCAACAAAAAGTGTTAGTCAGTTGAAAATTCAACGATCACCAACTCTGTAAAAAAAACTTTCAAAGATTTTTCTACACCACCCGCGCCAAAGTTTGAGTACCACAAAGAATTCCTACTTGAGAGGTAGCTAGCGGGGTGATTGGGTTCTTATTGTAATGTACTATCCACTTGTGTGCCATAACGTTCTCTATAGTAGCACGCTCACCAGGATCAGTGATCAGACAACGACGGATTAGGTCTTTTGCTGGAAATAATTTGGGTGATAGACAAAGAAATTATAAACCCCAACCTGCTTCTGAGACTCGATCCCATTCTGGCCCAGAGAAATTGTACTGACCGCCCGTATGCGACTCTTCATGCCTGGCGAAATGGGCAGACCGTGGTGGAGAAAAAGGGTGGGTATCCACACAGTAGAAATACATGATCACACCAAGAGACACACGTCTGGAATGATGTGATTAGTTTAAAATTTTAATGACTAGATGGCCAGTTTGCTGCTTTGTGAATTGAATTTAGATTAACCTACCACAAGTTTTGTCATATTTTTGAGTACCAAACACCTAAAAAGATACACTTTATCCTAGAATCAATGTCATGCCAACCTCCGGTGAGCTGTATATGGAGTATAGAGAGGAGTAGCCAGGACTTCTGGTCATTGTCATCAGCCGCCCGTTTTGCAAACCCGAAATCCGTCAGTTTCAATACACCCTCCTCTCCAGGAGCACTATAAAAAGAGCTTTTAAATATATTCGTCGAAACTGATTAATGTCGCCTTTTGACTGAAAAGTGCCGTCTTTTAGGTGAAAAGAAGTACAGTTGTGCGAATAACCACACAAAGTCCTTTCGGGCAATTAATAAAGTACTTAGCTGCCTTTAAATTTGCCCCTACTCTTTGTTCGGTGAATCACGAAGTGGAATAGGCATATTTTAGATGGGAATTTGTAAACGGTCAAGCTCACCAATAAATATTTAACTTCGTTTCTAACAGAAATTTACTTGAAATTTGATTGAAGATTTTGTTTTGTTAAAAACTAAGGTGGAAAATCCGTACAGCAGTTCAATGATTAGGAAAAAATTTGAATTGATGAGCATCCATTTGTACGCGTGGGCGTGCCTTTTTTAGGGAGCGATGGAATCTTGCAACAAAATCTGCTAATTTTTTCAGCAAATCGACTATGTGCCAGGCCTGTGCACGGGCCGGCCCGGGCCGTGATTTTTGAGGCCGGGCCGGGCCGGGCCCAACTTTCAAAATTGCTTACGGGCCGGGCCGGGCTCGAAAATCGACGGGCCGGGCCGGCCCGGAATTTATTAATCTTAAATATACCTTATCAAATCCAACTTCAAAAAAAAAAATTTTAAGTCTTGTATCAAAATGTAGTCACGGATTTCGGGTTTTTCAACAATTTGTTGACTGACTTACTGGAATTTTTAAAAGTTTGAAGAAAGTTCTGTTCATACAAAGACTTGTTTTTGAAAACTTTTTTGAAATCGCATTGAATCAATTAATGGCTTGTTAGAAAGCTTAAATCCAGGGCTATGTAATAGTGTGAAATTTTTAGAAATAAAAATTCGAAACAAGTCAAAAAAGTTCCTGGGGCCGTAGTAACAATCGCGGTAACAACTAAAAGTAACGTGGCTAAAAGTAAAATATCTCAAGCAGCTTTTTGCAAACAAAAATGGACAAGTTTTATCTTCAGATTTACTTACAATCATTTGAATCACTCATCCGTGATCGCAGCTAGCACTTAACACGTAAAATACCGGTTGTTACATTGGTTTATTTCGATGCAGAGTTTAACGCTGAGCACGCCTGTGTATTAGTTTTTCAAAATTCGCACTAAGAATATGAGAAACGGCCCATTTTTGAAACCTTGTTTTTTCGCGTTTTTAAGCTATCGTTAATTTTCATTTTTCTTATGATTTCTATAACTTTTGTATTGTTTTTTATACCGTCGGAAGCCCAGAATTAGAGCTTTCTAACGGTATATCACACTGCCAAAAATAATTCTGAAATATTGTACTACCAGTAAAAAGAATGATTTTCGCCACTTTTTGTAAACGTATTTTTTTGAATAAAAAGTCAAAATTTTTCGCGATTCCAAAATTCTTACGGCTCTACTATAGCGCAAAAGACAGAGCAATTAAAATGGAACATTCTTGTGCAAAAAAATAAAGTAAACATGGCAGAAAACAGGCTTTCTTAGTGTTTAACAAGACTCTCAAAAAAGTTCGAAAACGATTTTTACGTAAAACTTAAATTTCGCTGTAGAAACCTAGATTTTTGACATCGGATTCGTGTTTAGCATGGTCAATTTGTTTATGGAACTGCCCTCAAAGCTTACAACTTGCTGTGAAATTTCAAATTCCGCTCAAGACAAAAAAAAAGTGAGGCTAAAAATAGAATTTATCGTACAGGGTTGAACTGATTACTATTAAGCTTGTTTTAGGTTTTTTTCGTTTAGGTAATTCTGAAGATACAACTTGTCTATTTTTGTTTGCAAAAAACTGCTTTGCAAAAAGTGGACTGAATCCCGAGATATTTCACTCCTGACTTGGAAACTGAGTATTTTAAGGAATAAAATTAGGTACAGCGATGAGTCAATTGATGAAAAGAGTAGAGAAACTTTTTTACATAATCAATATTTCTCTATTTGTGTTAGAAATAAATAATAGAAAAATATTGCGTTTCGAGTGATGTTGAATAATAAAGTCTCCCACTCTATTTTTTGCTTGATTTTTTGAATATGTTAGAAATTGCACTGACAGTTGACTATACTACGGGCCAGCCCCGAAAAAAAAATTAGGTTCCGGGCCGGGCTGGGCCGGGCCAAAAAAAAATGTCCGGGCCGGGCCGCGAAAAAGTGGGCCTGTGCACAGGCCTGCTATGTGCTTCGATTCTGTTTAAAAAAAAAATTTGGACTTACTTGGCTTTGCTTTGAATGTCGGCAAAGACCTGAGCAAGATAGAAAATAATCGTCAAATGTAATTTTTTGCGGGCAAATCTTTTTTTCAGCTGATTTATGTCTTTTGCAGCTGATTTGCATTTTTGCAGCTGCTCCACAGAAGGATCATCACTTTAAAAAAATTCCAAAATAGTCTAATACTTTTCTGCGCTGTTTTGATCACAATTGAGCATCTTTGCGAGAGAAAAAAAATTCGAAAAAAAAATCACGTCAGGGGTCAAGGTCACATTTTAGGTGCAAAATATTTTTGGGCTATCTTGGACCCCAAAGTATTTTTTTTTGCGAAAAAAATTCCGCGAAAATGCTGAAATCGTAATAAAACTCCGAAGAAAAAGTATTAAACTTATTTTGGGGAAAAATGAAAGTACTTGGCCCCCTATGGATCAGCTGCAAAAATTCAAATCAGCTGCAAAAAACGTGAATCAGCTGCAAAAAAAAGGTTTGCCCATTTTTTGCTAGGCAGAATCAAAACTTAGTCAATCTGCTGCGAAATTCCAATATGCCCTTATTAAAAATATATTTTGCTTGGTTAACAATACGGAATCTTGTTCTCTGTTTTTCTTGTCGTAAATTAACAGAATATTTTGCACCCGGCTTTTGAATTATGACCACCTAACCCGAGTTCTTAAACAAGGCTACGTCTACTGATACCTGTAGAGCAAATTCTCCGGTTTTATGTCCCTGTGAGCTATGTTCAGTTTGTGCAAGTAACTTATTGCAGATGAGATTTGGTACATAATATTGGCCGCTTCTCGCTCCGTGAATGCAGCTACTGCTCGCTCCTGCAAAACCAGAATAACTAAAATCTATTTTTTATCAAAAAAGTACTTGAATCCTCGTGAACAGTTCGCCTCCAGTCATGCATTCCATTATTAAAAACAAACAAGCAATTCCATTGTAGGTGTTCTCATACACCTCATAGATTTTGACTATATTTGGATGACTGCAGGCTAGGAAATGGAGTTCAGCTTCTCTTTTGGCCTTTGGCACATCACGCAAAATTTTCAGGGCAAACTTTTGTCCAGTCTTTAGGCTTTCACATTCCACCACTTTTCCATTGATGCCTACTCCTAACACCTAGAATTGCATAGTTATCATAAGTGTTAGCTGTGAGGGAGGACAGAAAAGAGCTGCTGTCACCAACCTTAGTGCCAATTTTGTAGTCTTCTTTAATAGGATTGGTTTTGTACTTCATATTGGCCATTGTGTAGGCAATTGATACAAATGTGGAGTAGAAGCAACAATAATAAGCCCACAACTGGCTTCAAAGATGTGATCACGGAGAGCGGAGAAAGCAGCCGATAGTGTAAACTCCGCCTAAAACAACAACATCATCATCAATGGGAAATCCAATAAAAACAAAAGTCTAACAAGAGAAGGAAGTGCGAACAAGTGACTAAAAAACATTTGGAAGATCTCTTGCGAAATTTTCCTTTGAAAAATTGACTTTTACGCTGTTTGGCATGGTGTTCCATTTTCTCAGAGGGAGAAATATGAAAAGTAGTTTCACAACATTTAATGGATCGTCTTTCGAACGACTTTGGTTTTTTCGTATTTCTCACACAAATAGACCTCAAATCTTTCGGTAACTAAAAAGATTGGACATATTTGTAAATCTAGAAGTTCCAAGGAATAGTGTATCATAGAAATGATGGAGACCTCATTTTAAAGTTCCTCAAAGCCGATATGATAAGTTCTCATACGGTGCTTCCAGTGAAAGAAGGAGGTCGATGTCTTTGAGGTTGGGTCTTCGAGTTTTCAACATAGTGATTTTACCTATTCTTACGGTCTGTTCAGAAAGAAATTATCGTTATATAGTATTTGGACTGACTGAGTAAACATTTTTCTTTGATTTTTAATTTCAAACGCTCATATCTCTTTTGTTTTCATGTCAAATTGAGCCCAGTTTTCTTTCAGCAATGCGCCTAGATCTCCTCTTTTGAATCAGTGTGAACACTCTATATAGGGTATAAGCCAATTTTAAGATCTAGCGCATAATATGAAGATAATTGGAGAAATTCGTTAGATAAAATCGCAAAAATCGCAAAAGAATTTGAGTTCGCGCCATTTTTTTCGCAACTACATGATAAGGTTGTCAATACTCTCTCCTCGCACAGGCGTAATACAAGTCTGTAATAAATTTTTATTTGTTTCCAGACAAGCCTGTTTTTTTAAACTTCGCCTGATTTTCGCTTAACCTTTCTACATCTTATACTCAAATCAAAATCACACCTGGATTCTAATTGAAAATTTGAGGAGGTGAATCTCTATACAGTCGACTCTCGATTTAGTGTCACTCCGATTTAGTGTATACTTTTTTACGGTTTGGTTGGTTAATTTGAAAACATAAAGAATCATACCTTCGATTTAGTGTAACTCTTGATTTAGTGTGCATTTTTCTCGGTCCCGGCAAAGAAAACAACTCTCGATTTAGTGTATTTCTTCTAATTTGATTGAAATTTATGTTTCTAAAATATACGTGTATTTGTTTTTTTATAGATAAATCATTGAGATTACTTAAACCGATTAAATATCTTAATATAGTGCGGTTCGCTTAGCGAGTGTTGACTGTGAAATGAGAGTTGACTGTAGAGCAAGTGTTAATTGTATAGCAAAAGTCGACTCAAGAGAAAAGTTAACTGTATACCAAACCATTTGATGAATTCATCAAAATGAGAAATATGATAGTCGCAATATGTCGAAAGTACGCTTTCGGTCAGGAACAAATTAAAAGCGCATTACGTCGAGAGTCACACTATAGTGAGGGTATGGTTGCTTTATATTCAAAGTAAACTAACCAAACATCGATAATGACGCACTATACCGAGATTCGCACTATAGTGAGAGTTGACTGTAGTACCTTTATTATCGTTTGTTAATTAAACACTTTTTTGGCTGAAAATTTGGGTCATTATTAAGTCATCAAGGCAAGAGCTCTCGATTTAGTGTATATTATTGTCTGTTTCGTTCTGAAACCCTCGATTTAGTGTAACTCTCGATTTAGTGTACACTGTTTCCGGTCCCCAGGACCTACACTAAATCGAGAGTCGACTGTATAGTATTTGGACTATGTTTGTCCGTCAGTTACGTTTTTGATTAATCAGCTCTTTGGTACTATTCCATTTTACCCCCCCCCCCCTCAAAAGCTATTCCACTAATTAATAAGGGTTTAAGGCACCCATAACCCAGCACCTTGTGCTCACCACTTAATATATGCTTTTAAAGGCACTCTCTAACCAGCAACTTGTGGTGGACCCAAATACATAAGTACTCAAATACTTAAATTCATAAGAGCTGTAACTAATTTCACCCGTCAAATTACTGATTTACCCCGTCAAATTATTTTTTTACCCCGTCAAATTTGAATTTCGATCAAAATACTCATTTACCCGTCAAATTACTGATTTACCCCGTCAAATTTAAATTTTCGGTGAGATACTGCAGTAAATTTTGCGGGAGTCTGAATTTTATAGTCAAAAAGTAACTTGGATTGGTCAGAATCCCGCCCCGAAATGGCCAGAAGCCCCTGAAGTTGGTTTTTAGGGGTTTACTAAAGAGGAGTAAACTTTTTGCGAAATTCGATTGAGCGGATCAGATTGCGGGTCCGATGGGCTTAATCGCTCAGAATTCCACCCTTAACCGTTCTTAATCATCTTAAACCACCCCAAGCACTGATTTAGGGTAGTTAGACACTGGTCTGGAGCAGTTTGGATGGTTTAGGGTGATTTAAGAAGGTTGATAATGGTAAAGGGTGTAATTCTGAGTGATTAAGCCCATCGGACCCGGAATCTGATCCGCTCAAGCGATTTTTTGCAAAAAGTTTACCACCCCTTTAGTAAACCCCCAAAAAACCAACTTTCAGGGGCTTCTGGCCACTCTGGGTGGGATTTTGAGCGATCCAAGTCATTTTTGACTATAAAATTCGGATTCCCGCAAAAATTTACTGCAGTATCTTACCGAAAATTCAAATTTGACGGGGTAAATTCAAATTTGACGGGGTAAATCAGTAATTTGACGGGCGTAAATGAGTATTTTGATCAAATTTAAATTTGACGGGGTAAAAATAATTTGACGGGTAAATTAGTAATTTGACGGGGTAAAACAATTTGAGCCAATACATAAGTACCCCGGCTAGGTGAAAACCTGCTTAACGAAAATCTGCTTAACGAAAATCTGCTTAGCGAAAATAATATATAGGAAGAAATATAATTACTTAACACGTTTCATAAAATAATTTTGAAACAGAATTGTTTACTTGTAAAATCTATCAACTAATATATTGTCTTCCTATATAAAAATTTCATTAAGCAGATTTTCGTTAAGCAGGTTTTCACCTAGCCAGTACCCCGGTGGGTTCCGAGGTGTTATCCTTGAGCCAGGACCCTGTGGACGTGTAGGCAGAATTTTTGATGGCTAAGACTCTGGCTCGTAGTCAAAGGCCAGAAAAGGGGTGTAACCCTTTTCGGCCGAAATGAGCATCTGAATTAAAATTGCAAAAAACGTTAGTGCTAAAATAATAAAGGCGATGCGTGTAGCAAGTCTCCCCCTTTAAGGTTATATGGTCTTTCCAGAGTATTTGAGGGTCATTTATCGGTTATTTATTACATTTTTAGGCGTCGACTTTGGCAAGGGTAGGTCAGCATACCGTATTTGTTCTGATTATGCTTCCGTCTCTATTATTCCCCAGCTTCTAATAAAGCCTCACCCCGACGGGGAAAGATACTATGGAGACTTTTTCAACCTCGAAGGTAGGTTGAATGATAAGGGGTTGATCCTTATCAGAATAAACCCATTGGTCCTTATTAGAATTAATACGGTAAGTTAAAACAGACTCAAACATGTTTGCCCAATTACAAAAAATTAATAAAAATTTATTAGAATATGTTTGAGCCTGTCCTAAAATGCGTGTTTGAAAATGTTTACTTTATCGTATAAAAGAGAGAAAATAGCTAAGGACTTGTTTTTGGGTCATTTTTCAAGAATTTGGGGGTCGGGGAGTAAACGAAATAAGTACCAAAAAAAAAATTCTACGTTAACTATTTTCTTCCGATATTTCCGAAATTTGCCCTATTTTTTGGAAATCGGAAAACGGAAGCAAAAAAGTGCCGCAAATCGGAAGACGGAAATCGGAATTCCGTCCCAGCTTGATATACAACCATTGGCATCTGCCACCTAATTCGAGGTACATTAAAAAGTACATTAGTATAAACTAAATTTGAGAGGTGTTCTCAATTCTAGCCTCCTAAAAAATTAGCAGAATCAAATCCCATAACATTGATTAAATTCAAAAATTGTGATAGCAATATAGGTAATGGTAGTAAAACCGAGAGTCGACCATTTATTGTGAAATTGCACCGATTCTCATAATTTTCTTAATTTTGTATGCCTGTATATTGACGTGATATTGCCGCCATGATCTTAAAGGACCATGTCTCTTCCTTATCATGGCAATTGGAAAGGTTTGAATGTGCGCGGGACCACACACATTTTGTCAATAACAATTGGCATAAACTGATTTGGTTTGCGAAAAGGCTGAAATATGCCACGAAAAAGATTATTTCTGCCACGAAAAACGACATACACGAAAAAGCGGAAATGTGCCACGAAAAAGCTGAAATGTACCACGAAAAAGCTGAAATGTGCCACGAAAAAAATTATTTATGCTTTTTCTGTACAAGACCAACAAATTTTGCAATATTTTGCAAGAATTCAAATTTTTTAGTCATGAAATAACTTGGATCCTTCAGAATCCACCCCGGAATGGCCAGAAGTCCCTGAAAGTTTGTTTTTTGGGGTTTACTAAAGGGGAGTAAGCTTTCTGCGAAAATTCGATTGAGCGGATCAGAATCCCGGTCCGATCGGCTGAATCACTCAAACTGAATCACTGGTGGTTTGAGTGGTTTAGGGTGGAATTCTGAGTGATTCAGCCGATCGGACCGGGATTCTGATCCGCTCAATTGAATTTTCGCAGAAAGCTTACTCCCCCTTTAGTAAACCCCAAAAAACAAACTTTCAGGGACTTCTGGCCATTCCGGGTGGGATTCTGAGGGATCCAAGTTATTCATGACTAAAAATTTGAATTCTTGCAAAATATTGCAAAATTTGGTTGGTCTTGGACAGAAAAGGCATAAATAATTTTTTTCGTGGCACATTTCAGCTTTTTCGTGGTACATTTCAGCTTTTTCGTGGCACATTTCCGCTTTTTCGTGGCACATTTCCGCTTTTTCGTGGTACAGTCAAACCTCGATAATCCGCCACCCCGCTAAACCGCCACCCTCGATAAGTTCGATTTGGTTGGCCGTCAGAGAAACTCAACAAAGTTTACCCCCGCTAAACCGCCACCTCGATAATCCGCCACCCTCGGATCGGTCCCATGGGTGGCGGATTATCGAGGTTTGACTGTATGTCGTTTTTCGTGGCAGAAATATCTTTTTCGTGGCATATTTCAGCCTTTTCGCAAACCAAATCAGTATGAGCCATAACAATTTCGAATTGTTTTTTTATTTGCGCTTATTGCTTAGAAAATAAACTCATAAATTAGTTCAAAATATAGAAACATTCAATAGTCGAGCCCAACGTTGCTTGACAGTGACAGATCGGACAACTTATCCGACTTCCACTGCTCCACAACTGTCACTGTCGAAATATGATTTGTATCGAATAGAACATAACGTTTAAAATTTAAAATGCAAACCAAAAATAATTCGAAAACATTATTGACAAAATCTGTGGTCCCGCGCGCATTTAAACCTTTGAAATTGCCATGATAAGGAAGAGATAGGGTCCTTTAATTGGAAGTTTTGTTTTTTAAGATGTCTTGTCACCTGAATTTACCTTTTCAGGTAAAGTAAGATGTTTCGATTCAGTGCTAAGATGTCGCGTCTATTATTGAGAAGCATTATAAAGACCAAGTGCAATTCTGTGGCCAAAAATTCGACGAATGCTGGCGGGCCAAAAGGAAGCAATAAGGATATGTTCAACTTGCAAGAGTTTTGGAAAAAGAACATGTAAGTCTGGCTCATTATACTGGGAGGAATCTTATTGGTATTCATTTCTGGTTTATAAGTCGTTAATTTCAGTGATCAAAATCCAAGGAATACTAAGATATTACTCGGTATTGCTCTGGCGATTGGAGCCTACTCGTCGTATCAAGGGCGTTTCAAGGAAGTGTCTTGGAAGGAGTTCTACACTGACTTTCTGGAGCGGGGAAATGTAGGGTTTTTTTTCTGCGGTGCCCAAAACTTTAAAAGTATTAGATGAAATGGCAGTTTTTCCGAAATTGACCATGCGAGTTCTTTGTTTAGGTAGCTAAACTGGAAGTTTGGATAAGCAATATGTCTACATTACTCCATCTAGTCCTTCTGCGGTATGCACTTTTAATACTAGTTTTCTGTATTACACACTTTACTTTAAGCAAACGTACTATTTCAACATTGGGAGCGTCGAAAACTTTGAGCGTAGTCTAGCTGCTGCCCAACACCACCTGGGAATCGAGCCAGAGAGTCAAGTTGCTGTAGTCTACCGAAATAACCCGTAAGCATTCGCTTATTTTTTTTCTTCATTTCTAATCCAACTTTCAGGTTTCTCCCACATTTGGGATGGATCATTCCTCTTGGACTTCTTCTCGTATTGTCTAGAGCAATGGGTATGCGGGGGATGGCAGGTAAAGGTATATAAGTGATTCGAGGATGAGAAAGATTGACAGTGTACTGTTTATTTGCAGGAAAAGGTGGGCCATGAATATGTTTGTGTTGGTCAGAGCACAGCCAGAGTGATCAAAAGGAAGATATCAAGACAAAGTTTGCTGATGTCGCTGGTTGTGAAGAGGCTAAAATTGAAATTATGGAGTTTGTAAATTTTTTGAAGAATCCTAAGCAGTATAAGGACTTGGGTGCTAAGATTCCCAAGGTTTTTTTAGTAAAAGTTTTCATATGACTTTTTAAAAACGTTGATTTGTAGGGAGCTCTCCTCACTGGTCCTCCAGGCACTGGAAAAACTCTTCTAGCCAGGGCAACTGCAGGCGAAGCTAATGTGCCATTTATCTCCGTGTCAGGTTCCGAATTTATTGAGGTGATTTTCTTCTTTTTAAAGTTGTGCTAATTTTCTGTCCCGTAGATGTTTGTCGGAGTCGGCCCATCTCGCGTCAGGGACATGTTTGAGACAGCTCGAAAGTCCGCTCCGTGCATCCTATTTATTGACGAAATTGACGCCGTTGGTCGTAAGCGTGGGAGCAAACTTGGAGGTGGTGGGCATTCCGAAGCAGAAAACACTCTTAATCAGCTGCTCGTGGAGATGGACGGTGTGTTTATAGTTTTTTTTTAAGCCAACGCAGTGTGTTTTCAGGTTTCTCCTCTGATGAATCTAATGTCGTGGTTGTCGGCGCAACTAACAGAGTAGACGTTCTAGATCAGGCTCTGCTGCGACCCGGACGATTCGATCGTCAGATTTACATCCCTGTTCCAGACATCAAAGGACGGTATGCTCTTATTATCTTTTTAGCTCCCCCTTTTGAATTCTGATATTAGGGCTTCTATTTTCCGCGTTCATCTTATGCCACTAAAGACAACATTGGACAAGACGGAGCTTTCTAGAAAGTTAGCTGCTCATACTCCTGGATTTTCCGGTAGTGTTCGAGTTGTTAACTTTGGGAGCATTGGTACCCTCAATCAAATGCCATTCAGGTGCCGATGTAGCTAATGTGTGTAACGAAGCTGCTTTGATTGCTGCCAGAGATGCTAATACTGAAATCAAGATGAAGAATTTCGAACAGGCAATTGAAAGAGTCATCGGAGGAATGGAAAGAAAAGTCAGTGCTGCTGCCGGAAGAGAAGAAGACGGTTGCTTATCATGAGGCAGGGCATGCTACAGCAGGATGGTTTCTTGAGTTTGCTGATCCCTTGTTAAAGGTAGTCATTTTGGTTCCGGTGTCTTATTGGCCTAATTGAACACCTTTTTAGGTTTCGATTATTCCTCGAGGAAAGGCCTTGTTATGCTCAGTATCTACCTAAGGATCAGTACCTTTATTCTAAGGAGCAGCTCTTTGATAGAATGTGCATGACTCTAGGTGGCCGAGTTTCAGAAGAGCTTTTCTTTGAACGGATAACTACGGGTGCCCAAGATGATCTACAAAAGGTTACTCAGAATGCATACTCTCAGGTTTTGTTCAATACTTTTGTTCATCTTTACGGAATAATGAAGAGATTTTAGGTAGTCAAGTGGGGAATGAGCGAAAAAGTAGGGCCTCTGTCTTTCGATACGCCACAATCTGGCGAGACTGCATATGGATATGAAAAACCGTACTCGGAAGCGACTGCACAGTTAATAGACCAAGAAGTGCAAAGTATTGTCGCCAAAGCTCTTGCTCGGACCCGTGACTTACTGAAAGAAAAGAAGGAGCAGATCGAGAAGGTATCTTTTTACATATATTTAATCTTCGAATTTACTCACTTTTAGGTTGCCAAACGTCTCTTAGAGAAAGAAATTCTGGCCAGAGAGATATGATCGAGCTTTTGGGACCACGTCCTTTCGCCGAGAAGCATACCTATGAAGAGTTTGTTGCTGGCACCGGGGGTATGGACGAAGACACGACTCTGCCAAAGGACTGGATTCATGGAATAAATCAAGAGATGACCAAGATGACAAGAAAGGGGATGACAAAGAAAACGATGGTAGTAAATAATTGCTAGGACCTCTTATGTAAAGAAATTGTTTATTTTGTGTAGTATAAAAGCACATAAATTGTTGTTCGTGTAACCTTAAACTGTTACGATATATGCTTGCCCTGAGTAGTTTTAATCATCAATTTTTTTTGTCGTCTTACTTTTTTCTAGTGCAAAATTTATTTAGTTCTATTCCTTTTTATATCGAAGATGAGCAGAGGAAGAGGTCGTGGTGGCGGCGGATCAGCCACTCTGCGAGAAGTAGCCAAGACTCTGCAATTGGATAGGCGAGAGATCAAGGATTTCACGAAAATAAGGAGGAAGCTATGGAGCTCTATCCGGTATGACTTTTTTTTTTGTAAAATTGGTAATTTTGTGAGATTAAGTGATGAGTTTCAGCCTCTTCTTCATCCGCCTCTGACATTGGAGCGCACAACAGATCTAGGATTTATGACGGATGTGAAGCACGAATTACTGCAGCGCTTCCGAGAGTCTCCGTTCTACCATCCTAAGCAGGGCAAGAGAGATGTCAGACGTTATATGGACAGCATCCGGGCAAATCAAAAGAGACTTTTGAACCGAGTAAGAGCTTGGTGTAGCTCTCTAATCATTTCTAGACAATTTTGTAGTTTTTGAAAGGCTTCCTTCTGAGCTCAATTGGAAGAAGACTTTAATTGACAGAAAGCTGGCCAAGAAGCGAAAAATCGATGACGAAATAGTTCGAAAAAGACTTGAGAAGCTATCCCAGAGAGAGAAGGAGCCTCAAATTGACGTAATATTATCAACAGTGGTGTCAATATTTCACAGGACTTTTAGGATGCCACAAGTGACAAGGAAGAATCTGACAAAGAAGACGATGATGCTAAGAAGGCCAACGAGGAAGACCTTGAGGGCAGCCTATTTCCGATGAAGACTATTTGGAAGAGGACAATGATTATGTGCAGAACTACTTTGACAATGGGGATGCTTACGCTGAAGGTTCGGATGACAATCTGGACGAAGGCTATGATTGAATTAGTAAATAACGCAGAAGAATCTGTTCTAGAATTCTCTATGTTGATTGTACAGTGTTGTTGACTTTGTTCTTTTCGTTTAAATAAAACTTGTCTATTTTCAGATCTATTTTAATTTTCTCGGCAACTATCATGTTTTTATCTAATTGCCTCACATGCTTTAATAAGCCCACACCCCTTAGTTTGAGGGTTATCACGCGTTTGGGCATTTCGCATTTGGGCCCCCGCGTTTGGGCCTCAATTAAAATTTTTTATATCCTCGGCAAGTCCTCGGTAAATTTATTTTATCCTCGATAAATTCATAATACGGGAAATATTTTTTTTATTTTATTTTTTCAATAACTACACCCTCAGCAAAATTCATCCTCGAAACTTCCTAGGTTGCAGGTTCGAATCCCGAGTCTGAGTACGAAAACCATATGTATTTAGCCTTTTAAGGGTAGAAAAACCGATTGTATCGGGTACGTGATAATTCATCCCTAGGATAGTTCACCTCCTGAGACAATTAATCCCTATGACAATTCTAGGCTAGTATTGTCTTGGTGATGAATTGTCCGTGTCCCCTTGTATCCATCCTGAAGGGCATTCCTTTATTAGAATTTGAGAATGATAAAACCATAGTCTCCTACTTAAAACATTTGTTTGATAATTACGAAAAAGTGATTTTATCAATGAAAACGCCAGTACCTAGTGAGGGAATACGTATTGAGGAAAGACGTGAGTATAAGGCAGCTTCCCAAATAATTAGGTAACATAAGAACGCCTATTCAAGTAGCCCTATCTCAATCCGATCGCCTGACTAATAGTACCTGGACACCTTTTTCACGTTTTTAATGCCTTGAATACCAGAGTTTCTTAGTGCGGAAGGACCAGTTATCAAAACTTTGTTGAATCCCTTGCGAAAATAAGTAACGATAGCTAGAAAATAGAGACAGAAATCGGGGTTTCGGGGTTTTGCATAAAACGAATTTTTCGACCTGATTTTTGCGTAAAAGTGGCAGATTAAATTTTTATGCCTATATGCTACTTTTTATTCCTCTATCGATTGGTTCTTTCACTTTTTAGTTTTTCCTTAAAAAATTTTGACCTGCGACTCTGAACCCCGAAATTGATAAATCGGGGCCCGAAATCTTCAATTTCGGGGTTCAGAGTCGCAGGTCAAATTTTTTAAGGAAAACTAAAAAGTGAAAGAACCAATCGATAGAGGAATAAAAAGTAGCATATAGGCATAAAATTTGATCTGCCACTTTTACTCAAAAATCAGGTCGAAAAATTCGTTTTATTCAAAACACCGAAACCCCGATTTCTGTCTCTACTAGAAAAGTGCAGCGAAATAAATAAGACAAAAATTTTAGAGTAATTTTGATTTAGAATTTGAAAATATTGAATTTTCGAATTGGGGCCGAAATGCGGTAGGCCCAAATGGGCAAACTTTTTTTTGTGGCCGAAAATCTTTTCTTGTCACCGAAAGTTGGTCTCGACACGAAATCTACCAAAAAAATCCACCGTGGGCTCAAATGCGTGTAAACGGTTGAGGACAGGGAACTGCAAACACGCCTATATAGGCGTAAAATAGGCGTATTTTCACGCCTATAAATAGGCGTAATTTTCCTGCGATAGGCGTTACGCCTAAGATTGGCGTAGACGCCTATCTTAGGCGCTCACGCCTATTTCACGCCTATTTGAAGCGCCAATTCAAAATCGTTTTATTTTACAGACTATTCTGAGGTTTTTAATGTTGCATTTATACAACTTGAAAGGGCTTCACCTTCTGTGTTATTCTCTTTAATATTCTTATGTTATTGCGGCATGAGTGCATAGCTTTTTCTGAGTGAATTTTTCACAATTTCATTAGTTCAATGCAACAATGGTGGTAACAACCCATCAAAAAAATTTTCTTTGTATCCAGAAGTTTAATAAAATGTATTTGCACTCTTTCCTCATCGTCGTGAAATGCATATATCCTGAAAGAGCATAGCCATGTAATCCGAACATCTTCAGCTCACCACAGTAGTCTCCAGTGGTATTGTACACGTTCATCTCACCGTTAACTCCTTTCACACAGCGTAGAACACCACATGGACCGGCGGGCCAGAGATCAGTCCAAGAGCAGCGGACATGCTTATTGTCCATTACTGAAGTCCAATGACCCCAGCCTGGATCGTTGATATCTTCCCTGAAATTTCGCCACGTTCTACCGTACAACTTCATCCGTACAACCGAATAAGCTAATGAATTTACTTGCAGCAAAGGATTTTGTCCCCGGACCAACATTGCTTTCAAGTGGTCAATTTCATCAGTAAGGCTGCATGATTTTTGTTTAATTCTTGATGTTTAAGGGCTTTGTGTGATTTTCTAACCAAAATTTAAAAAAGTGAGAAAAATTAAAAAGGCCAGCTACCAGGTGGATTTGAACCGGAGAAGATACGAGCACCCAACGCAGTGAAGTCACCCACTACACTACAACAGACCCCCCAAGTGCAAGTGCATCCCCTAAGTGCAAACCCCTTGTAGGGTAAAACCAAGTGGACGTCCACTTGGATCACATTTTTTTCACATTTTTCATGTTCCAAAACCTGTTTTCTTGACTGAATCGGACACGCTGATAATGGTTGTTAGCAGTCAAAATAAGGTTCTGTGTGGTACATTGGTGTAGCCAGAGGGGAGCTCCCCCCCCCGTCAGATTTTTTCCTAGTCAAAAATGGAAAACGGTGTAGTAAAATGGCCTAAAAATTTTTTTTCTCGTATGGTGCTGCCCCGTCAGATTTTCTGGCTACACCCCTGGTGTGGTATTTTTCGAGTACAAACATTCAAGTCTCGGTATAAAATACACCCTCGGGACTCGTTTTACCACTGTCAAACCATCTTCAGCATGCTTGGATTAGTGCAGAAAGTTGTTTTGGAACCTGAAAACGTAAAAAAATTTTTGATCCAAGTGGACGACCTCTTGTTTGGTCACTCTAGATGGAGTTCTGAGCGATCCTAAGAGGTGATGTAGAGGTTGTTGGTTCGAATCCACCTGGGCACATACTTTATTTTACCATAATTTCAGATATAAAAGACAAGCGTTTGACTTTTCAGGTCATTTTGGTGAATATACCCCTATTCTAGAGTTACCTGGATATCAACCTGTCCAGGTGGTAACCATCTCAGGTTTGGGGTTGGGCACGTGGATTCCACATTGTGGAATCGCACTTTTGGTGTAACAAGCCCAATTCCTCACACAATTTTAAATTAGGAAAAATGGTTTATTTTTATTTTTAAGAAATTTAAATTTTTCCGGCCATCCAGTCGATATCAGTGTTGTGACTTCCTCATCCTCATTCCTCTCCTCTTCCTCTCCTCAGAGGAAGAGGAATGGGAAGAGGGAAACTTTTTTTAGAGCGATGAGGAAGAGGAAGAGGAGAGGAATTTTTTTTTGAGACAATGAGGAAGACAAAAATTTTCCTCAAAACTGAGCCTTCAGTCAATAAAGTCCAGGTTTACCTCCTTGGGCCCCCACCGTATTTGCGGCCCGTAGGTAAATATGGGATTTTTTCACTTTTCATCCCATCTATTGTCTAACTTAGGAAAAGCATGAGGTTCAGGGTAGGCATATATTTGTTAGTTCAAACATTTTTTCTATGAACTGACCGTAGTTTTGCTGGATGTCCCATGTACCAACAAAACCAAGCGGTCGTCCACTTGGATCAAAGTTTTTTACGTTTTTGTAGGGTGGTGCACGGTCGGTTAACCGACCCGGTCGGTTAACCGAACCGGACCAATTTTGGACCAATTAACCGAACCGAAAACCGGGTACGAAAAAACGCGGTTAACCGAAAACCGGGTAAAGCAAAATTTCGGTTAATTTACGACAAAAAATAAACCGAAAACCGGGTACAAGCCGGTTAACCGACCGAAAAAAAACTGAAAAACCGTAACCGAAAACCGGGTACCCCAAAACCGGTTAACCGAAAACCGGGTAGGGCCAATTAACCGTAACCGCACCACCCTAGTTTTTGGTTCCAAAGTTTGTTTTCTGCACTAATTGAAGCGTTCTAAACATGGTTTGACAGTAGCCCGGCTTTTCAAAACGACCGAAAGTGTGTCATTTAGCTTTTCAAGCGAATTTCGCGGGAAATTAAAAAACTCTTCAAATTTGACTAGAAAAACGTGTTTTAGACTTGAAATGGCTTTTAGTTTTATAAAATCTGTATTTTGAAAATTCGATCTGTATTTTCTGCAAGCGGAGATTCTCAGCTTTCTTTTGGTGTATAACTCACCCTCTGAAATACAAACCTCGCAAACCTTATACAAAAAGAAGTTGCGTTTCAACTTTTGCCTTGTATTTGACATAAATTCTGGACTTTCATCGGACCTGTACTCAAATTTTATAAGAAAGCTGAAAATCTGATCTCTATTTTGGTACTACCACCTGAGTACATCTTTCTCTGTGTTACCACCTCAATACTACTGGTCCCCTAAAATATTCAGCAAAGAAAAGTTCAGCAAAGAAAATATTTCAGCAAAGAAAAAGCTTTTGCTACCACCGGGATTCGAACCCTACAAATTTGGAGGATCAATTCAACGGGGAGCAACCAAACATTCATGTCGGACAGATTTTTGTGGATGAAACAATATGCGTAAACGAACTTTTCGGGAAATGAACTTTCGAGGAAACGGCGCGCACCCATCAATTGAGACTGTCCGCTGGGGGTACATTGCGTAGAAGTAGGAGTCTTTGTGGTTGTGTCCTTGAAGTAGTCGAACAAACCTCCTTTTGAGACCTTTCCATCGCCAGGTGTAGAGTTAGTTGCAGTTTCGCTCATTCTGAAAAGCGTATGAGGAAAATTTAGAGGAATGAGGAAGGAAAAAGTGTTCCTCAGAGGAAGAGGACTGAGGAGAGGAAAAATTTTAGACGCGACGAGGAAGAGGAATGAGGAGAGGAAAATTTTTTAGAGGCGATGAGAAATGAGGAAGAGGAGGAAAATTTTCAGCCAAGTCACAACACTGGTCGATATCCACCTGACCAGGAGGTACCCATTAATAGATAATGTATGGTGACAAAGTTTACGGCGATGATAGCTGTGAGGAAATTCGCTGCTAAGTACGAGAGCACACGACAAGTCACTGGTGCGCGTAGGAGCGACTTTGATGATGATGAAGATGATGAAAATGACACAATAGAAAATGAGCTGCAAGCCTATGCCGCACTTCCAAACTAAATATTGATGCACTTGACTTTTGGAGAAGCAAGCAATATGTAAGCATGTGAAACTGAAAAAAATACAGATGAATTTAGACATACTCGATATTGTCTAAGTTAGCCAGAGAAATTTTGTGCATCCCGTCTTCCTCTGCCTCCAGTGAGCGATCTTTTTCAACATTGGGAATCGTTGCCACAGACCTTAGAAACTGATTGACATATGAAAACTTCCTCTATTATAAATCTACGATCATTGGTGAAAAATGGATTGACTACGTTTGGCTCTATCGAATAAACTTTTAAATAAGCTAGTCTGTAAAATAACACGATTTGAATTGGCGCTTCAAATAGGCGTGAAATAGACGTAACGCCTAACTTAGGAGTCTACGCCAATCTTAGGCGTAACGCTTATCGCAGGAAAATTACGCCTATTTATAGGCGTAAAAATACGCCTATTTTACGCCTATTTCTGGCCATATAGGCGTGTTTGCAGTTCCCTGGTTGAGGACCTATATCTCAGCCCACATAAAATATTTTATAAAGCTATTTATCGTATTTTCCTAATTTCCACGAGCTTTACTGATCCCGCTTTTGAGATTTTGAATTTTTACCCAATAACCTTGATAAGCGTAAATGTTTTCTGATGTTCAGAGGTTCCTAAAAATAACTCCACAAGCTATTAGAGGAAATACGGTATTCTTTATTGGCGTATTTTTTACACTAACTCTAATTTCCACAGTTTTTTCTCTAGCTCTACTATTTTATGCCTTTGGGTTTCAACCTCATGGTCCTTTGCCAGGAGTTTGTCCTTTAGTACGACCAGAGCTGCTATCTCTTCTCCGTCTGCTCTAATATTTTGCCTATGTCTCTTGGAATCTAATCGCAGAATGGCATTGTAGTTTGTCATCAACTCTTCATAGGCTTTCTTCATTGTGTTTAGTTCCTCAGTTGTTTCCAGTAGTTGTAGCTCTGCCTGCAAACAAATTTATTAGTATGTGAATGTTTTTATGGGTCTCTACCCTTCTTAGTCGTTTCGTAGTCAATTTGTTCTCTTCCCTTTCCATGCTCTCATCTTGTCTTGGACCCGGTTGGAGTACAGCTTCACCATATTTTTTGATGGGTGTCAGTTGTGAAGAATCTGGTTTCGCACAGTCTCAACTCCCAGTCTTGATTTGCTCAATTCATTAAATCTGAAGTTGAACTCATCAGGAGTTTGCACTTCCTTATGCCTTACTGCTGGTGCAGCACTTTTTTCTGCCTCTGATTGACTTAACCTTTCTTGCAAACGTGCAACTCTGATTTGCAAATTCTTGTTTTCTTTGGCCAACATCTCCAAGCGATGGTTGACACTTTTATACCTTTCCGCAGACACTTCTAGCTCTGTCCTGAGTTCTCTTTCCTTCTTTTCTAGTAAGGCTCTCTCTTGCCTCCATTCCTTGAGCAAAGTGTTTAGTCGATCAGCGTCCACATAGCGACTTGAATTGTCTTTGTTAAGTTGCTCAATAAGTTTGTCTCTTCTTAGTATGCGACCATTCAACTCTTTTTCTTCAGTTTCTAGCTGAGAGATGCGTTGTTTGAGAGTACTGATAGCCTGACTATGCCTTTTTCTCTCCTCCCACAACTCAGAAGAGATCTAAAAAACTTATCTAGGTATATTCTTGGTATATATCTTTAGTCAGTTACCTTGCTCTGCACGCTGGCATCACTTTTTTTCAGCCTTTTTTCAAGGCTATCTAGCTCTCCTTTCTGATTTTGTAGGGAAATTCCAAGGTTTTTATTTTCACGCAAAAGTCGATCATTTCCTTCTTCATCAAAGCTGCCTCCGAGTTGGGGTCAAGTGGTTTGCGAGCACTACTGAACTTGGTTCTTTCTCTATAGGCAACATTCTCGTCCATCAATTGCTGCAATATTTTTTTTTAGAAAAATAAAGTTGTTTCAGGAGGTCGCTGTTTAATGTATTTTGGTATACTATTTCAACTTCTACACAAAAGATCTTTAAAAGTGGCATGCCTATAAAAATCGAATTCATAAAAAATTGAGGCGTGGACCAGCAATTCTTTCGGACCATCCTATTTTTCACTCGTTTCGTGGCCAATCTAATTTTAATGACTTATTCTACTTTTAAAATAAGGCAGAAATTTTTTATTAGATTCAGTAGAACGTTTATGATAAGGTGCAAGGCAGAAGAAAACTGCTGGTCCCCCGCTTTTTCTCAGTGTAACGCACGGGCATGCCCTTTTATAATATTAATGTTTGAGTGTAAAATAAAAAGAACCTTTTTAGATCTCAAACCTCTTTTTTATACAATGACATACCAGCTCAGTACAACAAACCAGCGAAACTTTTTATATTTTTCAATGTTTCTCAGTTTTTGATTATTTTTTCCTTCAATCTTCACAAAAACTTTACTGAAACCATTTTATTTTAACAATAACCTTTTACAGTGTACTCCACTAGTCCACCTAAAACCTCACCCTATTCCTTTTATCCAAGGCCACAATCTTTAGTCTCAATCTGCGTGTCTCGTTGCGATGCCTTAGCAGCAATGTTTCAGGCTCCACAACTCCTGCAGAAGCAGCTGTCAGACCAGTAGAGGTGGCAGGCCGCAGGGTGTGGGTATCGCCACTTGATTGTCTGTCCATTGAACCAGCTGTAAAATGCAAGTGTTCATCAGTTTTGATAAATTACAAACTTGAATTGGATAGGGAAGAGTTTTTTTTCGACCTTCTGTCTTCTATGTCTTCAACTGTGCCCGAGTCACTGGCTTCTTCTTCATCCCATGGTTGGAGTTGCTGCTGGACTCTATGCCTGATGCCTCTTCCTCATCATATTGTTGGTGTTGGTTGGAATCATTCTCGTTTTGAGCATTTCCAACTGGTGGTTCTTGTCGAGGAATCGATTCAGTTACGATGGTCTAAAATATTCTTTTAATGGCGTGTGGACGAGTCTGGCTGGTGCATAATATTTTCACGTGTCAGAGAAAGTAAACTGTCGTGTTAATGACTCTTACATTTATTTTTTGTACGGTAGTTTCCAACCGGTCTTTTATGGCCCTACCCGATTTTCGGTTAAACGTTTTCGGGCTTTTCTAAAAAAATTGCAAGTAAAAGAGCCTTTGAAGTTAAAAAAATTAAAGATAATAGAAATACAAGCGAATAGAATTCCGTGGCGATAACTGGATGACCCTGTTAGAATTTCGGTATGAGTTTCCTATTTCTGAATTTCCGATAATTTGATACTAAATTTTTTGAATTCCGAACAATGAATCAGGTCTCATATCGGGCCAGCGCGAGATTCAGACTGCTGCTGGCATTCGTGCTGTCATTAATACTCGTTCACCGCATCTTAGACATTTTCACAGATGGTTTTAAAAAGAGCTGTCACATCGAGTTTTGTACTGAGGTTTTCTTTTGAAAAATTTAAAAAAGCTTTAGTCCTCCTAGTGACCTCAGAATATAATTTTTTGGCCAAGTTACGAGGAGGGGGTAATTGTTTACTTCGGGAGCACCCTTTTACAAACCTCTTTTTTTTTTAAAATAATCCACTACGTAGATAGTGCGCCTAAGCAAAAAAGCTGTTTGTAAATAAGGGCCCGAAGTAAAAAAGTGCCCGAGTGGGGCTTACGATGTTTGCCATATTGGCTGGTAGTAAATGAATGGGAGGAAGGTACTTACCTTAGCCCTGTTTTGGAATGAAATATATCGGAATAATGCCCCTGGGGTTTTTTCATTACCATATATTATACCCCTGGGGTGGTAGTAACAATCAAAAGATTCATGGATTATCCGTATCCTCGGATACGGATAATCGGTAGTAACAATCAAAAAATCTGCGGATACGGTTGAACATCCGCGGATTAAATCCGTAGTAACAATCAAATATCCGCGGATATTTATCCGTATCCGCAAATTTTATCCTTAGCCTGATCGGTGGCAGGATAAATCCGCAGATATAAATATTTTTTATGTATTTTAAAATCGATTACTACCCAAAACGCGTGAATACGTTTGAACATGTGTACTATACCACTAAAAAGAGGTACTTGTTTAAAAAGCAGTCTTTTAGCCGTGTTATTGCTGCCATAAATTTGTTTTTCAAAAATTGTTTAAAATAATTTATTATCGTTTTGCACAGAGAAAATGCTTAGCAATCATTAAAACAGCATTCCGAAAACTAATCTATCTGGGCTAAAATTATACTCTGGATTTTAACATAAAACTTTGAAAAAGAGCTTCTGCGATTTTTGTTATAGAAATTTTTTTAGAAAAATACTTTTTCCAGCCTTGTGTTAGACTTATCGTAAAAATTATAAAAACTTTAAACAGATTTACGGAATACTTGTGCAAATTCTTCTAAAACATGGTGCAAAAAAATTTATGCAATATTTCTGGACTGATTTTGTATAATAACACGAGAATAAATATGACTAAAACATTTTCCTGGTTTAAAGAAAACATAAAAAATAGTAGTTTAATTTTTTTCACTTTCAGTGGAAATAACCATAGTCATATTTATTCGCATATTTTGTGGATATATCTGCGGATTTATCCTTAACTGCGGATAAATTCGCGGATTTTATCCTTATACGCGGATATTTCTATCCGTGATTGTTACTACGGGTTCGCATTCCGAAAACTAATCTATCTGGGGGAAAGTTATACTCCGGATTTTAAAATAAAACTTTGAAAAAGAGCTTCTGCGGTTTCTAAGTGTACAAATGTTATTAGATAAATACTTTTCCCATCCCTGTGTTAGACTAATTGTAGAAATTATAAAACTTTATGAAAAAGATTTAATGGAGCATTTTTTCAAAATTATTCGAAAACATGGTGCAAAAAGATTGGCTAAAACTGTTTTCAACCAGTAAAATACTACTTTTCACCAGTAAATTTATTCTTTTCACCAGTAAATTTGAATTTCAAACAAAATACTTATATTATACCAGTAAATTACTGACTTTTGCCAGTAAATTACTGATTTCTACCAGTGAATTTTGCGGGAATTTAAATTTTTCAGTCAGAAAATATGCTCAACTGGTCGAAATCCCACCCCAGGGTGGCCAGAAGCCCTGAAAGTTGGTTTTTCGGGAGTTGACTGAAAGAGGGGGGTAAACTTTTTGCAAAATTTGAATGGGCGGATCAGAATTCCAGTCCGATCGGCTTAATCGCTCAGAATTTCAGGTTTATGGTGGTTTTGAGTGGTCTACGGTCAAATTTTTGCAAAAATTCACCACCCCTCCTTCAGTCAACTCCCAAAAAACCAACTTTAGGGGCTTCTGGCCACCCTGGGTGGGATTTCGACCAGTTGGACATATTTCCTGACTGAAAAAATTTAAATTCCTGCAAAATCACTGGTAGAAACCAGTAATTTACTGGTAAAAACCAGTAATTTACTGGTAGAAATAAGTACCGTATTTCCTCTAATTGCCGCCCCGTGGCGGCAATTAGAAGCATGCAATTTTTTCAAACTTCAAGTGGTTCAAAACTCGTGTTTTAATTTACTGTTTCAGCTGTGTAAAAAGTGCCTGTTAGATTTTTGAAATCCCTCGCAGGCACTTTTCAGACAGCTCAAACAATAAATAAAAACATAAATTTCAGGCCACTTGAAGTTAGGGGTCGATAGGGGGCTACCACCCCTGGGGTAAAAACCCTGGGAATACTATCACCAAAATTAGGGTATATTAATTTCATTCCGAAACAGGGGTAACTACCTTCCTCCCATTCATTTACTACCAACTAGTATGGTCAAACGTAAACTTAGAGGCGATTCGAGATTATTGGACTTTTTTTAAACGCAAATAAAACTGTATTTTTAAACAAAAAAGTTTGTGTGGTTCCACTGTCAAAAGGTAGCGGTATTTTTAGAAAAGCCTAATTTTAAAACTAGAATATGTATTTGCTTGTGAAAGTGACAAACATGCAAAAGCAATTGCACATACAATCGAACGACTATCGATTTCCTTATCTCAATATTTTTTTTTTAATTTTATCAAAAATTGTGATTTTTTGAGGAAAAAGTTTTTGGAAAGTCGCTCTTAATTCTAAAATATTGTCCTGAATCCGCTAAGATCAGATCAAAATAAATTTTTTGAGCTGAGATATCTACGAAAGTAGGTACGTGGTACATAATTTCGGACTTATCTACTCAAAATTACGATATCTTAGCTCATAAAATTTATTTTGATCTTATATTAACGGATTAGGATTCAATACAAGGTTTTAATATTAGGAGAGATTTTTCAAAAAACTTTTTCCTTTTAAAAATGACAAACTTTGAGAAAG
The DNA here is from genome assembly GCA_004194705.1 of Ditylenchus dipsaci. Taxonomy (NCBI): domain Eukaryota; kingdom Metazoa; phylum Nematoda; class Chromadorea; order Rhabditida; family Anguinidae; genus Ditylenchus; species Ditylenchus dipsaci. The sequence continues at coordinate 64,551 of SADC01000432.1, forward strand.
AAATTTGAAAAAAAAATATATTAAGGTCGGTAATCGATATTTTACCATACATTCGTGAATATACCTGTATTCCAACATGTTTCAGCACCATTTGAGTGGTCTGGTCAGCAGCCTGACTATTTAACTGTTCTCCCAACTCCGCATTAGCTTCCTCCAGTAGTTTAATCTGGTGCTCCAGTCCAACAATTCGACGCTCTTTCTCTTCCAACTGTAGGTTGTTGATTATTTCGGCTGAAGTTCTGAGTCTGCTGGCATCTCCAGATAGTTGTTGCTGGACTGCATCTTTAAAGTAGGAGTCCTCCCCTGTTTTAGTTTGCAAGCCCTCAACCAGGGCTTTATACTCTTGAATGGCATGCTCTTTTTGTAGAATTTGTTCCTGCAAGTATCAAAATAGTGCAAAACCAACAGATTTTTAAACAAAAAAATTTAAATTTATAAGACCACGAAGTGTAGATTCCTCGTTTTTCGCAAAAGTCGTGAACAGGGATGAGTTTTCGATCCTATTTGTCAACAAATAGGATATTTTTATATCCTATCATATCCCAATATCCTATTAAGGATATTTATCCTAAATAGGATACTTATCCTAACTAAGATATTTCTCACTATCCTAAATAGGATATTTATCCTAATTAGGATATTTTCCATATCCTTCATAGAATATTTATCCTAATTAGGATATCCCATGTCTTTTTAACATTTTCATAATTGGAGCGCTTTTCTGCAGCAGGAGGAGAGAGCCCCACAGTAGAAATCACCTTAACACCTGTCTTGCCAAAGAAAATCCAAGCTTCATAAAAGAATCTTCACATTCAAGAGCAGAAAATGAATTGTTTGTAGCGCTCTAAAACAGTCTTTCAGCCGCAAATTAATGATCTGAGGAGGCTAACCTTGTTTACTCCAGCATTATTGTAATGCCCGTAGAGATTCGGCTTGATAGTTGAAGTTTTGCTTTAGGCTGAGATATGGGGTCCGTAGGGTGGAGACTTATTAGAGGGTGGGTAGTTAATAGAGTGAATATGGTAAGTGCATATTTTTGAACAATCGATTATTAACTGCCGGCAGGGTATGCCCTAAATGCTAAAGGCAGGGTATGCCCTAAAACTTCTTGTAAATAATTGGTTGTATAGTTTTGTCTTCTCAACCCCTAATCAACCCAAACCATCTAAAAGCACATTATGCTCTCCGAACTCTGTTAAGCACCTAGTGACCAGAACCATGAATCGATGTGCTCTACTCAAGACTGAGTGCACCCGGAGGGGCTCGAGCCAGTAATCTTGGTGATGAGTATATGGACCTATACACCACTCAAATACTCAAAATTATGAAAAAGGTATGCGTCTGGTGGATTCGAACAAGCAACCTCTACATCGCGCCTTATAATCGCTCAGAATTACATCTAGTGTTACAACCACGTTGTCGTCAACTTTGGGCAAAGCTTTTCCTTCCTGCTAAAAGACTTCTTTTTGCTCCCAAAGGACTTTTTTTGCTGCTAATTTTGTCTACTGCGAAAAGACTTTTTTGCTCCAAGAAGACTTTTTTTTTGCTGCAAAAAGACTTTTCGTGCTGCAAAAAGACTTTTTTTGCTGCTAAAATACTTTTTTTGCTGCTAAATACTTTTTTTGCGTCAATATTATTTTGCTTCACATGCCTTCTTCGCAGCATTTTCACTAGAAATATCAATTATTATACATATTTTGCGGTCAATTTGTCCACAAAACTTTTATTATTTCTTAGGAACGAATAAACCATGCTATTCAACCCAAATTGTGTGCTGAAAACAGTTTGTTGAGACCAAAATCCTGTTTTGACTACCTAGAATCTTTAAAGGGCCTGACCTCTTCCTACTCGGTGGTCCCCGCCAATTCAAAATTTTCCCTTGATCATTGGACTTCTGTACGAATTTTTCCGCTAGGTTTCTAACAAAACTAAGCCTAAATTTGATTTCAGGCCTAGTTTTGTTAGAAACGTGGCGCGAAAATCCGTACAGAAGTCCAATGATCAAGGGAAAATTTTTGAATTGGCGGGGGACCACCGAGTAGGAAGAGGTCAGGCCCTTTAATACCCTGGGTTATTTATTTAAAAAAACAGTACCCACTTTAAGGTAGTCGCGCTTATGCACTTGGACGGGGGGGGGGGGGGTGGCGCACTTTATATTGATTTGAGAAAAGTGTTTAAACATCTGCTAAGTAACTTTTTTACGCTCAGAATGATTTAAGATATTTTCTGACACCTTCCTAAATGAAAAATCAATTTTTGGAAAAAATTCAACCAAAATTTAAGTTTTTATTTAATTTTTGCCCCTGAAATGCATAAGTACCAGGTAGTCGACCTTAAAATTAAGGGAATCATTCAGATTGAGGATGTATATAATTATATCATGCCTAGAGCAGTGCCTTGAGTGATTTAGTGTGTATGAATTTAGTGTGTATGAAAAGTCATTTTTTGCCGCGAAATTTTTAGGCGGTACTTAAGCTGTTCAGCCGGACCCCACCTGGAGAATAAGGAACTACCTAGGTTTCGAAAGTGTGATTAATTGATCTGTGGACGAATTGACGTGTGGACGAATTGGCGAATGCACGAATTGACTGTGGACGCATTGACTGTAAACTAATTGACCGCAAAATATGTATAATAATTGATATTTCTAGTAAAAAATGCTGCGAAGAAGGCATGTGAAGCAAAACGATATTTGCAGCAAAAACAGTATTTTTGCGGCAAAAAAAGTCTTTTAGCAGCAAAAAAAGTCTTTTAGCAGCAAAAAAAAGTCTTTTTGCAGCTAAAAAGTCTTCTTGGAGCAAAAAAAAGTCTTTTGCATCAAAAAAAATTAGCAGCAAAAAAGTTCTTGGGAGCAAAAAGAAGTCTTTTAGCAGCAAGGAAAAGCTTTGCCCGTCAACTTTGATCAAAAAATTTTTCACTTTTTCGGGTTCCAAAACAATTTTCTGCACTTATTCGAGCATGCTAAAATCACGCTTTATCGAAAAATTTTAGAATTATTGTGAACTCTTGATTTATCAAAATCAAGAATCTACGATAACTAATAAATTTCTTGATAAAACGTGATTTTACCATAGTCAAACCATCTTCAGCATGCTCGAAATAGTGCAGCAAAGTTGTTTTGAAACCCGAAAAAGTGAAAAAGAATTTGACCCAAGTGGACGACTACTTGGATATCTACCGCCCAGGTTGCTGGTTTAAATCCACCTTGAAGCATACCTTTTTTACATTAATTTTAGATATAAATAGACGAGCGTTTGACTTTTCAGGTCATTTGGGTGAATATACCCCTACTCTGGAGTTACCTAGATATCAACCATTCTTTGTATTTGATTAAACTTTTTCCGGCCTTTAAAATGGATATCCACCTGGACTGGAGATCCAGGTGACCAAACGACCTATTTTTGCAGAAACAAAACTCACAAATAGGGTCTTTAGCCAATTGGGTTCGAAACCCGTTAAATTTCGACTACAGTCAACTCTCGATACAGTGTACCCTCGATATAGTGTAGATCTCGATATAGTGTATATTTTTTCAACCTCATTTAGTCAGCTCTAAGCCAAACTGGCTTACAGTGTACCCTCGACATAGTGTAACCCTCGATATAGTGTAGATTTTTTCTGGCCCCCAGCCTACACTATATCGAGAGTTGACTGTATCTACCGTAAAACCTCTATTAATCAGGCCCCTCTAATTATCCGGCCCCCTCTAATAATCCGGCCCCCTGGAAGGGGGTTGAAAAATAATCCGGCCCCCTCTAATAATCCGGCCCCCTTTCAAAGAGCTTTAAAAGGGTTTTTATTAATTTTTGGAATGGTACAATGGTAAGGTGAAATTTTTGACAGTACGATTATCTTGTATAAATTTTTAGTGTCAATAAAGTATACCCTATTCAAAATTCAAATTTTTTATAATTAAACTGAGGTTTAAAAAGTTTTATGGGTGTCTAAGGAACCATGACTTTTGGGGGGCTAATTGACCATTATTTGATTGCTAATCTCATCACGTTTCCTTCATTTTTGAACTTTTAAATGTTTTGGGAAAGTTATATGTCAATCTGGACATTCTTGCTTACTATTTTCAAAAAAGGCCAATGAAAGAAGGTAGTAACTGAAGTGCAATGTCAAAAGTCTAAATTTATTAAACAAATTTTATATTAGAATTTTTATTCAAACTTTTATTGTACTTTTTTGTTTCCTATTTCACCAGCTTGTATTCATGGATCTCAGCTTTCTAACGAGCTCTCAAACTGTTCTAAGTCAAGTCTGCAATGAGAAAACTAAGGAGTTTGAAAAAATAGAAAATTTAAGGTTTAAAAAGGAATAAGCTGCTATTTTTTTTTAAACTTCTCAGTTTTCAAATTTTAGAAATGACCGGTTTGATATTTCGTAAAAAAGTTGAGATTGAGGGCTACAAGCTCGTGCAGAAAGAAATTAAAAATTAAAATAAAAGTCTAAATAAAAATTGTGATGAAAAATTTGTTTATATAGCTTACACCAAAACATTTTTTTCAGACGGTGCGCATGAGCTTTTGACAAAAATCGGAAACTGTCCGCGTTTTTTTCTGACACACCGTGTAGTCATTTTTCTGAAAATACAAATCAAGAATGTCCAAGTTGACTTAAAACTATCCTAAAATTAAAAAAAATTGCAAAAAAAATAAATAAAGAACAATTATAAGAACAGAAAAAAGGTTAATTTAACAATCCCCCTCCCCCTAAAAAGTCATACAACTTTTCAAAAGGTCGAAAAATAATCCGACCCCCTCTAATAATCCGGCCCCCTCTATTAATCCGGCCCCCTGGAAAGTAGTTGAAAAATAATCCGCCGGCCTAATTAATAGAGGTTTTACGGTAAATGAAAATTTTTTACTCATACCTAAAATTCTCACTTTATATAGTGTTGTACAGCCACTTAGAGATTGCCTATATAGGTGTATATTATATCGAGAGTCAACTGTATTAGATGTTTTATTGATCACTTTGTTTAGTGCGGAAAGTATTGTTTCTAGAAATGCTTTAATACTAAAAATTATTTTGTAAACATGTCTTGCCAAGACCAATTGTTTCTCATTTAAATTTGTTGTTAGATGACTTTTTGTTCAGTTAAATTTTTTCTAAGATACTTTGTGCTCAGTTGTAGGTGTGCCGAAAATTCAACTATAAACCTAGGAAACGCAGCTATAAAAAGCTTTCTTCAAATCACTCACTGCGCAGTAAAGCAAAAAACTGCATTCACAGATTTAAGTCAAGATCCGAAAGCTAGAATAAAAACACAAGATGCCCAAGCAATTACATTCAACCGACAAAGGTCGCGAAACAATTGAACTGCAATACCAAACATCAAAAAACAGATGCATGAATTCAATAAAATATTTGGACACTGAATATATTTATAGCTTCTTTGCAACACGGACTTCAGAGCGTGAACTTCTTGCCAGTTTGCTGAGCCTTCTTCATGTTGAACTTGCCTATGTTGCTGCCTGCTCTCGGGCCCGGCTTTCGAGGAGGAGGACCACTTCTGCTGCCAAAATCATTCTAAAAACAGTCTGATTCGAGGTTAAACTTTACAAACACCACAATTTTTACTGAGTTAAACTTGCTCGAAAGATTGGCGAAGGATAAGCTCCTTCAGTAGAATAATTGGAGCGCTTTTCTGCAGCAGGAAGAGAGAGCCCCACAGTAGAAATCACCTTAACACCTGTCTTGCCGAAGAAAGATCCAGGCTTCATAAAAGAATCTTCACATTCAAGAGCAGAAAATGAATTGTTTGTAGCGCTCTAAAACAGTCTTTCAGCCGCAAATTAATGATCGGAGGAGGTTACTCCAGCTAACCTTGTTTACTCCAGCATTATTGTAATGCCCCGAGAGATTCGGCTTGATAGTTGAAGACTGAACTGGCGTCTAAAAACAAGAGCTACTAAAAGTTATGACAAAGGTTACCGGATAATTTACCGGATTTCCACGTCGAAAATTGCCAAATCCTCCAACAACTGGCTTAACATTCGGCAACTTGGGTGGCTCCCGCATAGGTTCTTCAGCAGACATTTCTATAATTCTACTATATCGGAGCATGGGATTGGCAGACACCTGGATGATGAGAATGTGATATACAGAGAAATAGAGCGTAAAAAACCTTTTCATCTTCCTGGCCACCAGCACAAAATTCGATAGAAGGACTTGGTTCGCTGCTCACTGAAGCCACTTTTTCACTCACAGAGGACATACTCTTAATGTCGACCGTGAAGTAAGGATTAGGTAGGGGCAGCGCTACAACATCAGCTTCCTAAATGGCAAAATGAAAGATTGAAAAAGTAGACATGCCAACCTGGTGCACCTGTTTCTCGTGATAGACTGTCTTGGAATAAAAAATTGAAAGAAAATAGGTCATTGATCCTAGGGCCTACCTTAGGCGTAAACTGATTGATTTGAATGAAATCTTCATTTTCATCTTCGTTCCACCAGTCTTTCAGCGAAGTGCTGACCTCCTCAACTGATTCTTCCTGTAACATAGAACATAAGCAGGAGTCTCTTCCACTAAACACTAAACAAACCTTGGATAGCATATCATGCTCCTTAGATTCTTGATTCATGTTTCTACCCTGATTCAGATCCAGCTCACTGCGAGAAGACGCATTTGAAGAAGTGAAAGTACCCTCGCAACGACCAGTCCATTGCTCTGGAAAAATACAGTTTCTATCCTGAACAATAACAATTTTTCACTACAAACCTTTTTTTCGATAGATCCTGAAGTGCGCACGACACCCACAGTTTTCACAATAGCCTCTGACTGTGAAACAACTGGACGCACAAACTTATGGCCGAAACGACTCTTGGGTTCTTGAGGCAGCCTAGTATCCCGGATCCGCGTATTTCGCATCTTCTGAGTCCCACCAAAAAAGAATTCGCGAGCACCAGACGCAGATTGATTCTTGTCGGCCAGCGGATTTATCGGCACATGATTCTCCCAGTCATCAATCTTCTCACGCAAAGCTTCTTGCTCACTACAAAAGAAATTGTCAAGGACACTGAAAAAAAAACCATTTCGACGATAAAAAACTGATAGATTTGTTCACGCTAAGAGAAATCGATTGCAGCTTGCCCGAAATATCCTCTATGATCGAATTGCCCTAAAAGCGCAAAGAACGCCCTAGTTAATACAAACGAGAGGCATACTTGCTCCATCAGCTCCATAACCAATCAAAACTCTTTTGCGCTCCGGAAACTTATCAAGGATTTCGAGATCATGAGCAGCAAGCTGATTTTTTATTCCCTGCTTAATTTTCTGCAAAAATGTATGTGGATGCTTGAGAACGCCTACACCAAAGATCAAAAAGAACCATTTCCACACCGAGAATGATGTCAATAAGCTTTTTGGTGCGATTACTACTTTCAGACCCTGGATAATTGCATTTCTCCTTGCCACTTTGGATGTTTGAAGTGCTTTGGCTCGATGACATCGCAGCAATGCAGTAGCTAGAAAAAATGGTAAAATATCAACTGGCATCCATTTCAACTGTCAACCATTGAAACTTTTGATTAAAAATCGACAATCTTGACAGTAAAAGTTTTCGGAAAGTCACCCCTAATACACAATCTCTTCCTGAATCCGAATCCGTTGAGATCAGTCCGAAAAATTTCAGGAAGCTGAGATATTGATATTTTGAGTAGACCACACAGAAAATTCGCACCACTTCCCTACTTTAAAAGATATCTCAGCTTCCTGAAATTTTTCGGGCCTGATCTCAACGGATTCGGATTTAGGAAGAGATTTTGTATTAGGGGTGACTTTCCGAAAACTTTTACTGTCAAAATTGTCGATTTTTAATCAAAAGTTTCAATGGTTGACAGTTGAAATGGATGCCAATTGAATGCCGTTCAGAAAAATATCATTTTCACACCATAAACACGCATAAAATTTTCTGATTGGAAGTAACAGTGATAGGAAGTAACAGTGATTAGCAGCATGTTTACTTAGTCAAAAATATTATCTGGTGTTTCATGAGAGCACTCAATAGACTGCAAGAGGATGTGAGAAGAAAATAAAACTAATGAGGCGGCCTCATCTGAAAGCGAATCAATAGATCAAGAGTTACTAAATATTATTTTCGATAAAAAACATTGCAAAGGAGTGGATAAAATAGTTACGTTCAAAAATCGCTTTGAAATTTGGAATTTGAATTGTTTACCGTTTTGCACCAGTTTTTGTGATACACCCTGTAGTTGTAGATTTTTTGTTCTATCAAAAATCTGTCTGGTGATCAGGTTTTTAGTTCTGTGGTATTTTTTGAGTGTCGGGGGACTTTACCGAAACTTGATTATACCAACACCAATTCATACCTACACCTTGGGTATGAAAATTAATACCTTTTTAATACCCAAAAATCATCAATTGTGTATTATTTCAATATATCATTATACCTTCTGCAGAACCCTGATCACCACCATAGCACCACTAGGTACTATCAACGGTTCACACTTATTTCCGCCAAAATCATTTCCGCCAACTCATTTCCGCCAACTTATTTCCGCCAAACTCATTTCCGCCAACCTTATTTCCGCCAACCTCATTTCCGCCAACCTTATTTCCGCCAACCTCATTTCCGCCACTTTTTAAGAAAACCTTAAGATAACAGTTTTTGGATTATCAAATTTCTCATTTTTCTCATTTGTGTACTCCTTTGTTTGCGTTGCTGCTTTTCATAGCTATATTTTTTTTGGTATGTAAATTTATTGTAGAAAATGGCATCGATCAGCAAAACGAGTAAGGGGAAGCCGCTTGTGATGTGCAACGGTTATGAAATGCGTAAGGGCTATGCAAATTTGGCAAAGACAATTCAAAACTGGCGTTGCGTTCGAATCTGTGGTGGTAAGGCGACTTCGAAATACGGCTCAACCGATAATTTGGCGCATAAAGTCCCACACGTGTCGTAGAAGTCAAAGCAATTTCCAGGTATACGATCATTTACGTTGTTTCTCATGCCAAATATCTTAAGGTACGTCAAAGCATAGTGCAAGTGAAAGAAGACGCAGCGCGAAGTATTGGAATGAGGTCTGGTCTCATCGTGGAAGCTGCAAAGTCCAATCTCTCGGATGAACAACTCCTATTTTTGCCGTCGGACCTTTCTCTACAACAGATGGTTAATAGAACACGCCAACCAATTGGGGATCCAGTGTTGACAAGCCAGTGGAGCAAATAACATGGGTTGACTGCTTCAAGAACACCAAGCAAGGGCATCAATTTCTATTACATGATTCGAGGTAGTCTTTTTACATCACTCACTTTGTGTACATATTTTTCTAGAGCTACGCAGCCGGATAAGCCAGTGATCTTTGCGTTCGTTTCCAAAATGGGTATTGGTCTTCTTCGAAAGTATCCTTGTTGGGCCATCGACGGCACATACTTCTGCTCGCCTAATGGTTTTTATCAGCTCTTCACGATCAATGTTTTCATTGGTGATTCTTCGCTGCCGTGCTTCTACGCTCTACTCCCAAATAAGTCGGAAGAAACCTACACGCGGATGTTCCAAGCCCTGCATGATTATGACAGTAATATCTGTCCAGAATCATTAATGGCAGGCAAGTTTCTAATTTATGCCCTAACAGCTAAATCCTTCTTTTAGACTTTGAACTTGCTCCGGTCAATGCTCTTCTTGATGTCTTTGGTGATGGATTCAGTGTGAACTTTTGCTTGTTCCACCTCTCAAAGAATGCGTTCGCTCATGTCCAGTGGAAACAACTTCAGCCGGCCTACAATGAGGACAATGCTCGAGTGCTGTTCAGATCTCTTGTGGCTCTTTCTTTTCTTCCAATCAAACAAGTCGAAATAGGTTTTGAAGAAGTCAGAGAGGAACTGCTTGCGTGTCATGAAATTGAGGAATTAGATTTGTCGTCAAATTTGGACGGTGAGAGATTATTCATTGAGAGACATACATTAGGCTGAAACAATATTTTGAAAAAAAAGATTTTTCAGATTATCTGAAATATTTTGAGCGTACATACATCCGAGGCCGAAAGTGTGGGAAGTCAGTCAAAGATCCGTTGTTCCCATCGATGAGTGGAACCACAATAAGGCCGCTCTATCTGGTCTACCACGCACAAACAATCACATGGAGGATGGCACCAGGCTTTCAACGCAAGATTCCCAAAAGCAAAGATGAGCCTAAGTCAATTTTTAATTCGTTTAATTGATGAGGAGGAAAGAACGCGGCAGTTGTATGCTAGGTTCGTACTGTATTTGCAATTTCTCATTTATACAAATTTTTTGAGGGCTAAAGCCAATCCGGCTGACAATATTCGACAGCCTCGTCGAACAAATGTGATTAAGCGCGAAGAAAATCTTAAAGTGCTAACCAAGGATTTTGATGCTATCAAGACACCAGAGAAGGAAGATCGTCTTCAGTTCTTAATCAATGTTCAGCGGCACCTGGCAAAGTTCTCGTTCATTCGAAAGGCTGAAGAATCTGAAGAAGATCAGAAGGCTGAAGAAGATCAGAATAATGAGGGAAAGATAGACGAAGATCAAAAGAAGGACAAGCAAATCGAAGTGATCACACTGGAAAACACGATTGGTATGCCTCCATCATTTAATATTTAGTGACAGTTAATCTTTCAGAAAACAACTACACAGAGCTCGACCTTGAATGCCTGAAACAAGAGGACTGCTGAACGACAACGTGATCTACACTTATCTCCGACTGATTACTAGCCGAAGTGATGAGAACATAAATTTGCCAACGGTATCTCAGTGTCCACTTTTATCAGTAAGAAGCTTTTATTTTTTCAGGTGTTTGCCTTCGATACCCTCTTCTACTCTCAATTGAAACAAAAAGGCCAAAGAAGGTACTTCACTGGACGAATGATGTTGATCTGTTCGACTTCGATCTTCTGCTTCTTCTAGTTCACTCCTCCGGTCATTGGTCACTCGTGGTATGTTTTAGTGATTTAATGCGTTGCTTGTACCGTATTTTTTTGTTATAGTTATCAATGTTGAAAAAGGCGCGATCATCTATTACGATTCACTTCATGGGGATGGCAATCCACATTTGAATTTGACAAAGTAAGGGTTTTCTAGATTGTACTGATTCAAGGCCAATTTTGCAGGGAATTTCTGCAGAAATATGCGATAGAAGAGTTTCAATGAGGTCGATGTGATGCAATGGCTTGCTTTCAGCCCAAAGGTGTGCTTTGTCTTTTTCGGGCACGAACTAGTTGCAATTTCCAGGACATTCCAGCACAGAGGACACGTATGATTGCGGAGTATTTGTCTGCAGATTTGCTGAAAGTGTTTCCCGACGTGGACAATTGAATTTCTCTCAGGCCGAAATGGAAGATGCTCGAAAGAATATGGTCAAAGAAATTACCGCCGGAAAATTGTCATAGATTTTAACTGATTTTGCCTGTTATTGCTAACTTTTTGCGTGTTATGGAAAGTTGATTTATTTTAACAGAATAAAGTTTACCGAAATACAGATGCAAAGCTGTTTTATATTAAATCACTGTGAAACACGGTTAGCTGGGGTGTGGCTTTTAAAAACTATAATGAGGCCGAAAAAGTTACACTCTGCCAACCCTGCTGGGGAGCAGTGTTGGGAACTCGTACTTTGCTCGTACTTGATATTTTGTATTTTTTGTTTGATTTTTTTGATAGGCGGCTACAGGTCATTCACAGCTACCATTTCACAAAAAAAATACTGGTTTCAAGATTAAGAAACGTAAGATATCAGCATTTTAAAGGCAAGTACGAGCACAAGTACGAGCACTCGTACTTGCCTTTCAAATGATGATAATTTACGTTTTTAATCTTGAAACCAGTTTATTTTTTTTGAAAAATGGTAGCTGTGAATGTCCTGAGCCGCACATGAAAAAAGTTTTAGACAAAAAACAAAATTGCAAACCAAAAATGCAAAATATCAAGTACGAGCAAAGTACGAGTGCCCAACACTGCTGGGGAGTACAAAAATGCCACACAGAAAAGCTTGGAAATGAGTTCGTAACAGAAACAGCAAAATTTCAGGAAAATTTGTACTTAAAATTTTGGGTTAAAATTGGTAACTAACTTGAAGTGGCCAAAACTGGCGGAAATGAGGTTGGCGGAAATAAGGTTGGCGGAAATGAGTTTGGCGGAAATAAGGTTGGCGGAAATGAGTTTGGCGGAAATAAGTTGGCGGAAATGAGTTGGCGGAAATGATTTTGGCGGAAATAAGTGTGAACCCTATCAACAAGGTGCTGAGCTTTTCCCGGCCAATTGAACCCTTCCCACTTAACCTAATCCCTTGATTGGTAAATTTTCCCTGGCGCTGTTTTGGCGGCGTTGTTTTTCCGGCGCTGTTTTTTCTGGTGCTGTTTTTGCGGCGCTGTTTTTGCGGCGCTGTTTTGGCGGCGCTGTTTTTTCTGGCGCTGTTTTTACCCATAAATATTTTCGATTCAACATGCGTTTCCCAAAAGTCAATGAAAAAAAGCCAAGGAGACAGTTCGTTCTGCGACTGCAAGAGGGAGAAGAAAAGACATGACAATTATAGATCAGGTTTTTAGTGCTTTCATTTTCATACCTAAAGAAGGTTTTAGACATCAGGCCATCCGGCGGATACATTACAAAATCAGAGTGAAAAAACAGTCGGAAAAAAATGAAGAACAGCTGCAGACGTTGGTCAATGCCTATTCAAGTGTGGAAGCACCGCTCTGTGATCAAGTAGCCTTTTTCGTCATATCCAGCTGCATTTAGCAAAGTTCAAGCTTTTCATCGAAGTGAAAGATTCTGTGCCCTCGAATGACGCTATTTTCGTCAAAGAAGTGATTTCTAACTTCAGGATGCAGGTGAACAGCAATGAAAAATTGCCATCTTTTTTCAAAGACATTGAAGCCGATGGGAATCGCCTGTACAGGTGTGTCTTTATCCTTTTCTTCATTAATTTCACCTTCTTCTGTCTTAGATCTTTAGCTGAAGCTATCTACGGAGAAGAATATCTACATCCACAAGTTAGGAAGGAAATGACGGCCTTTTTGCTCAATAATAGTCAGAAACCGTTCGCCCGCTTTTTCACTGCTTTTGGAAACAGATCCGCGACTGTAGAAGAATACGCCACTCATTTCAACCAACCATCCGATGAGCCAGCTCATTGGGGAACATCACAGCAATTTATTTTGGCCGCCAAGCTTTATGAAAAAATATGATCTTCTTCCAGCCAAAGGAAGCACCTCAGTATGTCGAATTTTCGGTGTACTCTTTTGAGGTAAGGAAAACTTTTCGGAGATTGCTCTAACTACTATTGATCCATTTTAAATTCAGGATGAGCCAGAAAGGGTCATTAAAGCAAGTGGGCGAGTGAAACGTGTCTATAAAACCATGTGTTCTTTGTAGATCAGTCAAATCTGACTTAAACTAGCTGTTCAGCGTAATGTTCGCTCAAGCCAGGTGTAAATTCAGTGCTGATCCGCTACCAAAACTCTCATTTGGATCTCGGATGGATTGGGAAAGGCTAACAAAAAAATTATTCGATTAACACCGTCTGCTTAACATTTGTTATGAGAGTAATGAAAGTGGTTGTATTTTTGAGGGTTGTAAAATAGAAACCTATGGGGCTCAATTTACTTTCTCTCCGTGGGTCAAACACGAAAGAAACATTCAATTAGAAATAAACTCTTTGTAAGGAAATAAGACAGGACTGAGAACCGAAGCTGTTGCTGTAAATATAGCTGTTGGCATTTTTGCTGTTGGCGTTTTGATGTTGGCATTTTTGCGTTGGAATTTTTGCTGTTGGCATTTTTGCTGTTGGCATTTTTGCTGTTGGCGTTTTTGCTGTTGGCATTTTTGCTCTTGGCATTTTACTGATCACCCCTCAAGGTTGAAAATCGATGTCACTTTATCGCACCCAAATTGACAGGGTAGGCGAGGGTAAAAGAGCTCTGAAAACTCGGTAAGGAAAAATACGGGGTATAGACGTTTGGCGAATATGAAACTTTTTTCAAATTTGCGAAACGTTTGGCGAATTTGAAACTCAAAAGAGTAAAATATCTCTAAGGGTATATATGGAGATACTTATTTAGACATATCAAGGGTATTTGGCTGAATGTGATGGCCAAAGTCTAGCATATTCCACATTGCAAGGGTCAGGGTTAACACATGTATGTACCCCTATCCCTTGCAATGTGGAGTGTGCTGTTCTTTGGCCGCGAAGCGGCCAAATACCCTTAATATGTCTAAATAAGTATCTCCATATATACCCTTAGAGATATTTTACTCTTTTGAGTTTCAAATTCGCCAAACGTTTCGCGAATTTGAAAAAAGTTTCATATTCGCCAAACGTCTATGCACCAAAAATACGGTAAAACCGAACATCAAATACGAAAAAGTTCCGGAATTTTTACTACAAAAACAGATCAAAATCCGAGTTTTTCGTTTAACTTAACAAGATGAAAATTAAGACCACCAAATCGAAAATAGAAAAAGATGGGTATGAACAAATCAACATTACCCGCATCACCTCACTAGTGGCTTGAAAAATAAAAATGTCGGTTGGTTCAAATTTAGAGTGATCAGACACCGCTGTCGAAAAAATTTCCAACTTTGCAAGGAGTAATCGAAACGGAAAAGTCACAATTATAAACCCGAAACCCGAAAACACCATTTAGTCTAGGAAATAAAATAAATACCCATGCGGCTATCCTACACAATCCGAAATAGCAAACTGTCAAACCAATTTTATTCGCAACCGAACCTTGGCAACAAAAATATGGTCAGTCATTATAAACGAGGCGAAAAATTTCCTGACGTAGGCAGACTTTCCCGCAAAGATCATTGTTACACAACTATCTTTACATTGACGGAATGGCGATCCAGCTAATTCTTTTAGAAACGCCGGGTTACCATTTTCAATCTCCTTCTTTCAAAATTTTAGCGCTAGTATAGAATACCAGTTGGCTGTTGGCATTTTCGCTGTTGGCATTTTGCCCAGCTCTAGTGACCAAAACGGGGTAGAATACCTTAATATAAGGTGATTCACCTTGGTCCCCAAGTCAAAAAGTTATACTTTGGTCAAAATTTTTTTTTCAAAAAATCAAATTTTTATGTGGAAAAGTGTCACAAAATAACTTTCTTATCGTTTTAAGCTTATAAAAGTTACTTAGAAGTCATTTAAACATGATTTTTAAATAAGTGAAAAATGCGTTATTATTTTGCATATAGTTATCTTCGCGATAAGTGGTTTTGTATACTGTTTGACTCGCAGAGCTTATTTTTTGAGCTGTTTGTCACTCGGATATCGTTCATACCACAACTGTTGCATTAGTTTTATATATAGTGAGCTGCAATACCGAGGAAGGTACCTGATGAGGTGGATATCCACTAATATGGCCTGAAAAATAAAAATTCTTGAAAAATAAAAAATAGGCTTTTTTCATTAGAATTGTGTATGGAATTGGATTTGTTAATAGGATAAATTAATATTTCGCCCATCCCAACTTGAATACCTGGGGTAGATACCTCCTGGTCAGGCGCATATCCACCTGAATGGCCTGAAATAAATTAAATAAAAAAATCGTGCTATCACACTTGAAATCCTGTAGAGAATGCGGTTTGACACTACCAACACTACAATTTTCCTACTCAAATCCAAAAACTCGAGGCGAGTGGCGATCTCAGTATCCGCCACCTAGGTATCTCTAGATAGGTACCACTACCTTAAAACCACCAATCAAGAAACTCGATAGTTTTACAACGGCAAAAAATATAACACGAAAAAATTATGCGTCAGAAGTAATTTCTCCAAAACACGAAATTCAAAACTTGCTTTTGCCAACCATCCAAATTCAAATGATTCGTTTTGCGAGTTTGACATTTTCCGAATGACTCTTTCCCAGTTTGGCATTCTGCCAGTTTGACATTTTGCCAATTAAATTTATGCGAATCGAACATTTTGCTAGTTGTCAAAGATTCGAATTACCAATTTTCTCATCGATATACAGCCGTCGAAAATTGCGACTTTCGACTCGACTCGACGCGTCGAAAATTTCGACTTTCGATGTTCGACCCGACGCGTCGATTCGAAAATTTTGACAAGTTTCCTTTCGTCTCGACAGCTAAAATTTCTAACTTTCCAAAAAAAGGTTTTCCTCCGCTGCAGTCGAATAATGATGACTATTAGCTCGGAGCCACCTGTCGGTAGACCACCCTCGCCTTGGTTAAGCTGCGAATTAAATTTATTAATCAAGCTGCTAAATTCTCTTCTCACCTACCTATTCTCCCGGCACCCCTAGCCACTCTCATGGCCGACCTACCTACACTCCGTATCATACGCACCCATAGACGCACCCATATTTTGTGATATTTTAGCGATTTTTGACTAAAAGTGAGAAATGTTTTAATATAACGAGATACATTTAGGCGAAAAACCATTTTCTGGCGCAAAAAACCAAGTTAGAAAGCGCAAGAAAAAAATTTGTAGTTGTAAACATTGAAATCAGACGTATCATAAGTATAGACGCAGTTCGGTTTGTAATGCGCCGCTCGATGTTTTCATTTATTTTGAAGCAGATATCATCTTACTTCTGGTTCGACTGTGTCTCGGCTACAATTTGGTAGGTCAAACTTATTTTTTTGATCATTCTAAGAAAAGTTATGACCATCAACATGAAAACGTCGATTCCTAGTCAAAATAAAGGAAAATCTAAAGAAAATGACTGTTTAGTCACATAAATAATATCTTTTCTCAAAAAATGTCGATGAAAAGATAAAATTCATTGCATGATTCAAAATCTCTTTGATTTCTCTACATAATGACAGAAACGGACGGTTGAATTTCGACAAGACAAAACAGGCTAAAAATAATGCAAAAAGAGGGGTTTTTTACTTTCTTAACTTCAACCGTCCGTTTCTCAGCCTTGTATTTTTATAAAACAACAGTCAACATGTTTCATCGACATTTTTGAGAAAAGATATTATTTATGTGACTAAACAGTCATTTTCTTTAGATTTTCCTTTATTTTGACTAGGAATCGACGTTTTCATGTTGATGGTCATAACTTTTCTTAGAATGATCAAAAAAATAAGTTTGATCTACCAAATTGTAGCCGAGACACAGTCGAACCAGAAGTAAGATGATATCTGCTTCAAAATAAATGAAAACATCGAGCGGCGCATTACAAACCGAACTGCGTCTATACTTATGATACGTCTGATTTCAATGTTTACAACTACAAATTATTTTCTTGCGCTTTCTAACTTGGTTTTTTGCGCCAGAAAATGGTTTTTCGCCTAAATGTATCTCGTTATATTAAAACATTTCTCACTTTTAGTCAAAAATCGCTAAAATATCACAAAATATGGGTGCGTCTATACTTATGATACGGAGTGTATTCTAATGGCACCACTACCTGATCTTCTGGCACACTTGCTGACTATTCTGGTACGCCTACATACACTTCTTGCCCACCTAGCCACTCTTCTGGCTCACCTTTTTGCTGTCCTGGTTCACCTATTCATGCTCGCTGCTCACCTTCCCTTACTGACTGTCATACTTGCGTTCTCGGCACACCTACTCTCTCATCTGGCAAAGCTACTCACTCTCCTGACACCCATACCCACTCTCTCGGATCATCTGCCCACTCTCCACGTTCAACTACTCACTCACCTCTACCCTCTCCCCTGGTACTCCTACTAACTCTCCTGGCACCCCTACCTGCTCTCCAGTAACCTCTACTCACTCACCTGGTACCCTACTGACTCTTCTGTAGGGTTGTCGGCTTGGCCTTATGCATATTTGAAAATTTTTGGATGCTTTTTATATTTTAGCTCTAGTTTCATCATATTTTTCGTCTCTATAATGGCGCAAATGAAAGTTTAGAATCTTGGCTACACATTGGTATATAAAACTTGTGCATTTGCAAAAAAAATCAGAAATTTCAATCAAAAAAATTTCGGCTTGGAAAATGCAATTTCGGCTTGCCCAAGCCGAAATCTGCTTGGGCAAGCCGAAATTGTCTAGACGAAATTTTCTGGTTTTTTTTTCGCAAAGGCACAAGTTTTATATATCAATCTGTAGCCAAGATTCTAAACTTTCATTTGCGCTAATATAGAGACGGAAAATATCATTAAATAAGAGCTAAAATATAAAAAGTACCTAAAAAATTTTAAATATGCATAACGCCAAGCCGACAACTCTACTCTTGATCTTTGATCCTACTCGTTGTGTCTGAAACACGACCAATAGATCAAAGGTAACTATTGATCCTTACTATATAAATCGACATGTAAGTGGCTTCTGGTGCAGTTTTTCACGTAGATCATCGCTGTATATAAGAGTATAAGTATTACATGGTTCAAGTAACCGTCCACTTCAGGCAGGGTGGAGAGTCTCTTAAAGGGCCATTGCCGTCTCCGACAACGGCTGTCCCCCGCCAATTCAATTTTTCTTTATCATTGAACTTCTGTTCGGATTTTACAACTTGGTTTCTAACAAAACCATACCTTAAATTAGATTCTAGGCCTTGTTTTGTTAGAAACCAAGCTGAAAAATCCGTAGAGAAGTTGAATGATTAGGCGAAAAAATTTGAATTGGCGGGGGACAACTCAAAACAGGTGGCAATGGCCCTTTAAAAGGGCCTATTTCCAGAATACATCTATGAATGTTATACAGGGTGTTTCAAGAAACTCGCCGGTCTTAAAGGGGGCGGCGGTAAATTGAACCTCTACAAATTGATTAAACCCCGATAAATTTACCCTACGGTAAATTGACCCTACGGTAAATTGAACCTCCAAATTTGTCTTGGCGGGATTTTTTTGCTTTTACCGTATAACCTCCATTAATCCCCCACCCTCTAATAATCACGCACGCCCCCCCCCCCCCCCCCTCTTTTCTTGAATATGATTTCAGAGTTAAGGCCATTTTTTAATTTAAAATTTCAAAATTTTTCGGGGGTTAAAAAATAATTTCCTTGGGATATTAAAAGAGGTTATACGGTAATTCTTATTACCTTGGTGATACCAATACAGTGAAAGTGAGACCCAGACTAAGAGTAAAACGCCGTTTTGTAGGTTATTTTTTGAGCTTTGGTAAAATCGAGTTTTGGTGAAATCAATTATTTCCCAAACTCAAAAAGTACCATACAAAACCTTATTTTGCTATTATTAAACCATCTTCAGCATGCCGAATCAGTCCAAGAAACAGATATTGGAACAGAAAAAACGTAAATTTTTTTTGATCCAAGTGGACTACCACCTGGTTTTGTTGTACCCAGGTAGTCGTACCCAGGTTGGGGAACGCAGGTAGTGTGGTGGTACCTAGTTAGTAATCTTTTGGTCTTGTAAAGAACTTTTAAAACTTAAAATGTTTTTCTATGATCCAATTTCAGTTCTACTGGATAATCCATGCACCAACAAAACCAAGTGGTCGTCCACCACTTGGAGCAAAATTTTTTTTTACGTTTTCGATGTTCCAAAACTTATTTTCTGGACTTATCAGGCATGCTGAAGATGGTATGATACTGGTGAAATGCCGTTCGTTGAGTATTTTTTGAGTATTGGACAATAATTGATTTTACCAAAACTGGTTTTTACAAAAGCTCAAGAAATATTCTGCAAAACGGCATTTTAGCACTATCAAACCATCTTCAGCATGTCCGAATTATTCCAGAAAATAGGTTTTAAGGCACGAAAAAGTGAAATTTTTTTACTCCAAGTGGTTATATATACCCTCACCTGCATACCACTAACTGAATATCTGCTTATTCTGGGTAAACTAACACCTGAGTAACACTATCTAGATGAGATCTGGGTGGCGCAAGCTAGTTACTATCACATCTTAGTTCAACCCCGTGGGGCGGTCTTATATCCTTGTGGTTTCCTACTCTTTTGTGTGGCTTACTTATAATCGAGATGGTTCCTCTTCCTAACGTGATTCACCAACGCCGAAAAATATAATTAGTTTTGATAATAATCCTCTCAAGACAAATTAGGAGGTTCAATTTACCGGAGGGTCAATTTACCGGGGTTCAATTTGTAGAGGTTCAATTCACCTAGAGCCCTTAAAGGAGGGTAAAAGCTGTTAAGGAGATAGTCTCGACACGAAAGGACTATCCAAGTTTTGTGATTTTTAAAGGGCAGACCTTTTTTGTCTTTTTGTTTTGGCATTTTTGTCTTGGCATTTTTGGGCAGGAGAAGAATGTGCAAAATCAAATTGTCCAAATTCAATTTGTGCAAAGTCAATTTGTGCAAAAACCAGTTTGTGCAAATTCAGTTTGTGCCATCATTTACGAGGGTTTTTTTTGAACAGTCAAGGATTTTGTACTCGAAAGGTCAAAATCTAAAGCTTCTGCAATGGCTATGCAATGAGCTTTCAACGGTTGAAGCAGTGAGATGGCAAATAGACTGAATTTGTACCAACTGAATTTTGAACAATATGAATTTACACAAAATTTACAAATTTTTGCATAAATTGAATTTGCACAAATTGAATTTGCACAATTGGATTTTGCACAAATTAAATTTGCACAATTTGATTTTGCGCATTCTTCTCCTGCCCGCATTTTTACCTACCACCTTTTTTTGGTTTTCAGTAAAAATGCCAAGAGCAAAAATGCCAACAAAAAAAGTGCGGTAATTCAAAATTTTTTGCTATTTTTTCTGTTTTCGCAGTTGATTTAATTCGAGAAACACGTTTGAGCCGGTCCTAACGTACGCTGGCCTCCCCTGAGCCTTAACCTAAGTGTAAAGCCTAAAGGCGCGTCCCCAATGAGTGCAATGTAGAGTGCGATGTAAATTGCAAAAAACGGCTGTAATTTTTTTTCCGGCCGAACTTTTATTTCTGTTGGTACCATTTTGTAGCTGAGATTCAGGGCTACAAAATAAAAAAAGTTTCAGCCACATATCACTAAATTTTTTTGATAAAAATGTGTTTATTTGCACTCTACATCTCACTAAATGAGTGCAATGTAGAGTGCGATGTAGAGTGTTACCCCTCAAATTTGAAATTCGCAATAATTGTGTAAATCCCCTCTCAAATTTCAAATTTACCATCTGAAATTTGCATTTTTAGTGAAATACGGCTGTACCTGAAAACACCCGTCAAAAACATTAAATCTCCCATCAAAAATCATTAAATCTCCCGTCAAATTTTCAAAATTCTCCTTCTCAGTGTATACTTTTTATATTTTTTTTGCATTAGCATGTAGCCCTGAATCTCTAGTTTCTGATAAGCTATCAACTAGGTCGATACAATTTTGAAAAGTGGGAGAAAAATTCATTTAAAAAGTGTAGTTTTGAAAAACTTAATTTTTCTCCCGCTGTTCAAAATTGAATCAAGCTAGTAAATAGCTTATCAAAACTAGAGATTCAGGGCTATATGCTAATGCAAAAAAATAAAAAATTTGAAAAGCATACGCTGAGAAAGAGAACTTTTAAAAATTTGACGGGAGATTTAATGATTTTGACGGGTGTTTCGATTTGAGCCGTGAAATACTGCAGTAAATTTTGCGGGAATCCGAATTTATAGTCAGAAAGGACTTGGATCGCTCAGAATTCCACCCTGGAGCGGCCAGAAGCCCCTGAAAGTTGGTTTTTTGGGTTTACTAAAGGGGGGGGGGTAAACTTTGTGCGAAAATTCGATTGGGCGAATCAGAATTCCAGTCCGATCGGCTTAATCGCTCAGAATTCCACCCTGAACCACTCAAAACCACCGAAAGCCTGGATTTCTAAACGATTAAGCCCGTCGGACTGGAATTCTTATATGCCCAATCGCTTTTTCGCAAAATGTTTACCCCCCCCCCTTTAGTAAACCCCAAAAAACCAACTTTCAGGGGCTTCTGGCCGCTCCAGGGTGGAATTCTGATCAATCAAAGTCTTTTTTGACTATAAAATTCGGATTCCCGCAAAATTTACTGCATTATTTCACTAAAAATGCAAATTTGAGGGGGGGGGGGGAATTTAAAATTTGAGGTGGGATTTACACATTTTGTGCAAAATTCAAATTTGAGGGGTAAAAAATAAATTTGAGGGGGGATTTACATATTTTGAGTGGTGTTTTCACCTACATTCCTCAGCTTAAGCCTAAGTGCGTCACATAGTGTAAAAACAGCAAAAAATTGAATTCCCGCACTTTTTTGTTGGCATTTTCCTCTTGGCATTTTTGTCTTGGCATTTATGCATGAGTAATTTGGAGGGGTTTTGATTTTCGTATCAGTTGGAAACTGACGTTTTTTGGCTGTTTCAATCTAAATAGTAATCATAACCATATATTAAAAACGAGGACAGAAAGCAGGGCTACATTTTGAGCATAAGCTTGTAAATGATCGTGTAAATTAAAATTGCAAAAAAAGTCCGTTCCAAATAATACCAAAAGTTCTGGATAGCCCAAGGTAGAATGGCATGGAAGTGGACATGGTTGGATTTTTTTGAATCCTAGTTTCAATTTTATACTTACTTTTTCTCTGTTTGATAGCTCAAGCAAAAGCCTAGAATCTTGGCTACATTTTGGTATATGAAACGTGTGACTTGTAGAAAAAAGTCAGAAAATCAAAGAAAGACTCCCGAACCGATCGATTTTCGTAAATTTTACAGGTCTAAGCCTGTAAATCAGCTCCAGATGTTGTGTAATCATGTTCTGATCATTTTGTCACATAGCCAAGAGTGTGAGGATCATTTTGACTACGAACTTGTAAAAAAAGTGCATAAAAAAGGTGTGCACCCACTGGGAATCGAACCTGAGAGCAGGATTGTTCTAACTCCGGCGTTACGCCGGTGTTTGTTAAACACCGGCCTATATGTAACAATTTCATTTTTTTTAAATGACTGCTGGGATCTGCTCTTCCAAACGAGTGCATGTGAGCTGCAATCTATATGCAAAAACTTGGACAACCAGCGTCCAACGCATAAAAATACCATTTTCTAACTTGCCGAATTTACGCTCAAAGCTGCTCAAAAGCATGTCATAGTTGTGTATAACTGCTCAATGCTTGGTCAATTATTGTAAAAAAAATCAAGAACTATAACATAGGCGAAAAATCAGCACGAAAATAAAATAGGAATCACTGAGAAATTACAGGAATAGTGGTAAAGCCAGCTGTTTCCCTAGTACAGTGGAACCTGGATAAAACGGACCAGTAAATGTCATTTACTTGACTAAGTCGGGTGATCATAGGGTGTCCGTTTATCGGGCTGTCCGTTTATCCAGGTTTGACTGTACTGTAATGTGAAAGGTAATCTGTTCGGCAGGGCCAGCTGAGGACATTAACTTCTAGGAAAGTAATGATGCTAGGAAAAGCCCTTCTAGGAAAAAGTGCATATAGGAAAAGACCAGGCCAGGACAATTCACACTTGGATAATGATATGTTTGGACAAGAGACCCTAGGACAATCGACTTTAGGACAATGGCTTTTTTGGAAAGCGCCTTTCAGGATAAAGGACACTAGAACAATGTACTCTAGCACAATGATGTCTTTGGAAAACCGCCTTTTAGGAAAAGGGACACTACGACAATATAGTCTAGGACAATCGCTTTTTAGGACAATCGCCTTTTTGAAAATGGACACTAGGAAAATTGCGTTTTTGGACAATTCACAGAAGGGCAATGGACAACAGGACAAGATACTATAAGACATACTGTTTTCAGACCCATAAAGTGATGTTAGAACGTTTTAGACAGTTAAAAATTGTCCAAAAAGGGGCTTTTCCAAAAAGACCATTGTCCTATTGTCCATTGTCCTAGTGTCCCTCTTCTTAAAAGGCTTTTTTCCAAACAGGCCATTGTCCTAGAGTAAATTGTCCAGTTGTCAATTGTCCAACCTTTCATTTTTCCTATATGCACGTTTTCCTAGAAGGCGCTTTTCCTAGCATTATTACTTTCCTAGAAGTTATAGAAGTTATGGCATTCTACCTTGTTTTGGCCACTGGAGCTGTGCAAAAGAGACTTTATATGCATTTTCAATCAAGAGTACTTCTCGGGATCATGTCTAAGGTAAGTGAGTGCGCGCATTTCTAACTCTCGAGCCCCCTGCGCCCCCGAAGGGCCAAGCCCGCCCCTCCGGTGGCGCAGGGGGCTTGGCAGCTTGGAGTTGAGATGCGCACACCCACATGCCTTAGACACAAATCCCTCTAAAGTGACTCTGCATGCATAAAAAATGTATGCATACCAGAGTTTTTCATGCGGTAGGTCCCAGTCAACAAAACTATGTTCAATCCCATCTTTTTCGGTATCTGGATACCTTTTTCGATTGGTTTACCATAGTCCCCCAAGACAAAAAGTCAAATTTTGGTCAAAAAAAACTTTTTTAGTGGTCGGTCGCGCCCTAAAAACATGTTTTCTACACGTTTCCATACGTTGAAAAACATGCTTTTTGGCTGTTTTTGGAGAAGACAGTAAAAGGGACTATAGCCTAACTCGCCAACGCAAAATACTCGCAAACGCGAAAACTCGCTAACGTCAAATCTCGCCAATAAAAAATTCGATTTAACTGCCCCCTTTGGGCCGGCCATAGGGGGCCATTTGATCGAGTTTTTGGTTGGCGAGTTCTTCGTTGCATAGCTTTGCTGTTGGCGAGTTTTCGTTGGTGAGTTTTGCTGTTGGCGAGTCTTTTGCGCTGTCGAGATTTTTGTTGGCGAGTTGGTTGCGTCTCGGAAAAAAATTTTGAGTCCCGGACACCACCTCTTATTAGCGTGGGCATGCCCCTTGAAAGAAGCATGCCTGTGCGTTTTATAAAGTTAAAGTGCGGACCAGCAAACTTTTTTTGAATTGTTTCATTTTTCACTCGTTTCGCGTTCAATCTGATATAGATGACAGTATACTACTTTTAAAAACTAGGCAGAAAACTTTTAAAATTTAGATGAGAACGCATTCAAAAATTGTTCGAGAAAGAAAAGAAGTGCTAGTCCCCGCCTTTCTCCGTGTCGGACACGGGCATGCACCTACAGTAGCGGCCAAAAAATGCACCAAGGGTGTAATTTTTAAAATTGTATGTCTTGCAGTGATTTTTTTCACATTATCAAAAACGAGTAGAGCCATTTTGTAGCATTTTAATGCTCTTTCAAATGGCTAGAGATTCCTGCGCAAATATAATTCGATAAACTCTAAAAAGTCGTTTTTATGCCATGACTTCGATTTTCAGCGGCCAAAAAAATTGCACCAAATGACATTATATCTGTTTTCTTCCTTGTTTTTCTTTACTTCGTTTCTATTTTGTGGAAATATTATATTTGGTTAAATTATAGATATGGCAAAGAAACAGTTATCTCTTGATGCGAAGAAAGCGATTATACAAGCGAAGAAGCGAGGAGACAGTGATCGTATGGTTGCTTCACAATTGGCGTTGATCATGGAACAATTTCGCGAATCTATGGTAAAGCAAAGCAGGCAAGGGCGTGAAAAGAATCTCTGGCAGTGGTCGACCTCGAAAAACATCTGAAAGACAAGACCGGGCTATGGTAAAGAAGGCAAAGAAGGATCCGAAGAAGACTGCTGTGGATGTTATGAGGGAGGTCAATGAAGAAATTGGGTTAGATATCAGCAAAAGGACTGCTCGTCGTCGATTGAATGAAGCTGGCTTGTTCGGAAGACGTCCATCAAGGATGCCACTCATCTCTGAAGCTAATCGGAAGGCCAGGGCGGCGTTTGCAAAGGATCATCTACACTGGACAAAGGAAGAATGGGCAAAGGTTCTCTGGAGTGATGAAAGTAAATTCAATCTCTTCTCTTCTGATGGCGTGGAATATGTTCGAAGACCAGTTAGCAAGCGTTATGACGTCCGTTACCAAGTTCCGACAGTCAACATGGAGGTGGTTCATTAATGGTTTGGGGTAAATCGGTATTTTCATGCAGCCCGAAAATTTCAAATATTCAGGTTGTTTTTCTCGTGATTGCATCGGTCCGGTAATTCGTGTGGAAGGCACAATGAAAGCAGTCGATTACAGAGCAATCCTCGAAGAACACATGTTGCCTCATGCAAAGGAGAAAATGGCGCCAGGATGGATCTTTCAGCAAGATAATGATCCGAAACATGCTTCAGTGCTGCTTATGGGAAATGAAATGAGGAAGGCCAGGGCGGTGAAAAAGGGAAAGAAAGTGAAGCAGGCCAGGGCGCCGAAGCAAATAGTGGCTGGATGGTCCAAGGATAATGATGTTACCGTTTTGCAATGGCCGTCTCAGTCTCCGGATCTCAACCCGATCGAACATCTATGGGAGGAATTGGACCGTCGGTTGCGCAAAAAGACTTACAAGAAATTGGACAAGCTGATGGAAGCAATCAAGGAAGAATGGCAGAAAATCCCTTTGGAAAGAATTATAAAACTTGTTGATTCTATGCCTAAACGTTGTCAAGCTGTTATTGATGCAAAAGGTTACAGTACAAAGTACTAGTTATTTAATAAAATATTTGGTGCATTTTTTTTGGCCGCTGAAAATCGAAGTCATGGCATAAAAACGACTTTTTAGAGTTTATCGAATTATATTTGCGCAGGAATCTCTAGCGCATTTGAAAAAGCATTAAAAATGCTACAAAATCGCTCTACTCGTTTTTTGATAATGTGAAAAAGATCACTGCAAGACATACAATTTTAAAAATTACACCCTTGGTGCATTTTTTTGGCCGCTACTGTATAATCTATTTTTCCGAGTTTTTAAAAGCTTACCTGGTAGTTTTGGACACACAACTTAGCAGCCTCCTTAATAGCTTTGATTTGGCCTTCATATTGCTGGAATTGTCAAAGATGAGGACAGCCTTGGATGGCAGTTCACTGTCCATTGGTTTTACTATGTATGTCCCTTGTTGTACTTGAGACGAGTCAGACGAAGAAGAAGATAATTCAATTTCTGCTGACTCACTCTTGTAGGTCTAAAAATGTGAAATATATTGGTTTTGATTGTTTAGGGGTTACTTTATCGGACAGGATTGGCTGGAGGTGTCGGTTTACGAGGGTGGCGGATTATTGGGTGGCCGTTAATTCGGAGTAAATTTTCCCTTGTTTCTTTGCTGGCCAGCCATATTTCTCCAAGAAAGCGGTTTATTGGTACTGGCCTGTAGCGAAAATTTGAAGTTTTCACAAATGGATCTTCCTCACTTTCACCTCTAACTATCACCGTTTCGTTTTTTTTCTGTCACAAATCCACTTGGAGCCCTGCTTTTAGTCTTCGAAATGTACGGCTTTTACATGGTGTATCAAAAAAATTTGGTCTCTGTTTCTTATGGACATATATTTTTTCTGGTGCAAAAAGATTTCTTGTTGGTGCGAATGGGCTCTTTTTTGGTGCAAATCGGATCTTTTTGCATACGATTTGCACCAAAAGAATTTGCATCAAAAATAAATCTTTTTTTCACCAGAAAAAAACTGAGGTACCTAGGGCCCGGGAATTGTAGTTTTAAGGGCAGGAGTACACTATACGGCTTCCTCCCTAAAATCGGTTTTAACCACTTATTCGTGCATTTTAGCACTTGAAACGTAGAGAAAACATGTTTTTAGGTGGAGGAAGACCATTTTCGAAAAAAATTTTTTTGAAATTTTGACTCTTTGCCTTAAGGGACCGAGGTAAACCTCATTGTATTAAAGGGCATGCCCGTGCGTTAAGGCGCGAACCAGCAGTTTTTTTCGAATTTTTTCGAATCGTTTCATTTTTCACTCGTTCTGCGTCAAATCTGATATAGATGACCTTATACTGCTTTAAAAACTAGACAGAAAACTTAAAAAATCTAGACGAGAACGAATGTAAAAATTTATCGAGAAAGAAAAGAACTGCTGGTTCGCTCCTTTTCTCCCCATCGGGCACGATCATGCCTCTTTAAGGTATTCTTCCCGTTTCGGTCACTGGAACTGGGCAAAAAGAGTCTTTTATACATGTATGATCAAGAGTCTTGCTCGGAATTATGTCTAAAGTAAGTCTGTGCGCGCATCTCTAACCAACCAAGCCCCCTGCGCCATCCGAAAGGGGCGCAGGGGGCTTGGTTGCTTGGCGTTGAGATGCGCACACACATACCTGAGAGTCTCAGGCTGAGACATAAATCACTCGAAAGTGACTGGATGCATGAAAAATGTGTGCATACCAGAGTTTCTTTGTGCGGTAGGCCCAGTTAACAAAACTATGTTCGAACACTTTTTTCAAGGTATCTGAATACCCTTTTAGGATGGCTTACCTTGGTCCCCCAAGGCAAAAAGTCAAAGTTTTCAAAAATATTTTTTTTTGGAAATGGTCTTCCGCCACCTGAAAACATCTTTTCTGTACGTTTAAGATGTTAAAACACACGAAAAAGTGGTTGAAACCGGTTTTCGGGAGGAGGCCGTATAGTGTACTTTAGCCGTTTCAAGAAAACGCTTCGCGTTTAGATCTGAGTGTAGAGGAGGCATAAGGCCTCCTAAATTGAAAGTTTCGTTTTTGGCGCCAACTGGAAATTTTAGAAAAAAGAACTTTGTATTGCAAAAAAGCAAAAATCAAAGATGGTCATTTTTTAATTAAATTTTAAAAATAACTAATTTTTGTACCTTTTGCCCGTTTTACCATGTTTTTCAACATAGACTTGGTAAAAAGCCCTTTAGTACATTTTTAATCAAAAGTCACCAGAAAAAGTCGATATCCATTTCTTGTTTGCATTCTCTAGTTAGAAGTAATATTTTAGGATTGCCATTATCAACAATGTTTTTTTCAAAAGAAAAATCACTTCTCGGTAATACTTTCCATTGGCGTAGGAGCTTTGTCAAGTGTGGCAGAAATCCCTCAAACCAGGCTTTTGTTGACCACCCAATGATGATACCCGTCAATAAGTGTAAAAATATACAGTCGACGCTCGATATAACGTCCCTCAAGGACCGGCCAAAATGGGACGTTATATCGAGCGTTCATTTGACTAAATTTTAGTCAAAGCTGACCAAATTCGTGATTTTTTCGGGACGTTATATCGAGCGGGACGTTATATCGGGGGAGGGGGGGGGGGGGAGGGTTTGGCGTTATATCGAGCGTCGACTGTATTAGAAAGCCTCCTTGTTATTAGGTTTCTCTTTTTATCGGTCATTTGGAGTCAATAGGTAACCTCAAAATTCCTATTACCAGGGTTCGGCAAATGTGCCCTTTTCGGTAACAATGTGCCCTTTTTCTTTGATTTCCACAGTTGACAAAAGTATGTGCCTTACAAAGGCACAATGTGCCTTTTTAGGGCACATATTTTTTGGTCTAAATTTATGTGCCCTTTGTACGTTTGTGCTTTTTTAGGGCACATTATTCGAAAAATGTGCTTTTTTGAAGACAAAATGTGTCCTTCCGTTTTTAAAATATTTTCTTTATTTCTTATGTTTTTTGATCATTAGTGTTTATTTACAGTTTTATTTATATTTCGGCCTATACATGGTTAAATAACAAGCATTTGATTGTTTTGTCGACGTGCAGGCATTAAAATATACAATTGTATTACAAGTTCAGTAAAGGCGGGGTAGTTAGGTTGTTGTCCAGAGAAAGGCCCTGGGGAATCAATACCAGAACAACCTACAGCTTCCCATCCAGAACTCACAGCATCAGAGGTACAATAAGGAACGGACTTTATTAACGCTGGTGGAATAACAGAAACAGACAAACTATTGGGTTCTGTTGACTCTGGAGTTTTGACTTCTGGGAGATCATCTTCTTGAGCGCTGGAGATTTCATCCTCGGCTTGGCTGAACTGGCTTGCACTGGAGAGTAGACACCAAACTGGAGAGCTTGACTTGGGACCGAGGACTGGACTTGGCTCTGGATATCTTCCCACTTGACTGACTGGAGCAGAGCTTCTGGCATCAAACGGATGGCTTTCGCTGGAACTCGAGGCTGAGGGCTGGACTGGATGGATTCCCACAGGCTTGGCTTCTCTGGACGACCACTTGACCCACCATTCACCGGCACAGGGGAAAAGACGTGACTTGAGGCGCTGGACGAAACCATGTGCGAGACTTGGCGGCTTGCGGAGGACGAGACCATCGGAGAATCAGCAGTGTGTTTCGGAACCTGGAAATTACCCCGGCCGTTAGGCACGGGCTCTGGATGAGGACGCGCACAAGGCGTATCAACTCGGGTAGGACTGGAAGTTGGGGACGCTCTAGGAGTATCAACCCTAACATGATTTAAAGTAGGACTGGATGGGGTCTGAGACCCTCGACTGGATAATAGACTAGCTACTATATTGACCAACTCTGTCTTAGAGAGATCAGAGAGATTAATATGGCCAAGGCCAACGCTGGCGAGAGAATCGCTGGAAGGAAAAGACTCACGGGTTTGAGCTGGCGAGAAGTGGCCCACGGACTTCTCACTAATAGAATCGCTCGAGAGTCTCTTAGAAGGAACATTGGAGCGAGGCAACATCAATGCACAAGAGCTAAATTCAGAAAAATATGGATAATATTTCTTTTTGTCCGTAGAATACTCGTTTTTGTCCGTAGAATATTTTTTTTTGTCCGTAGATTTTGAATGTCCGTAGAATACTCGTTTTTGTCCGTAGATTACTCGTTTCTGTCGTAGATTTCTCGTTTTTGTCCGTAGAGTTGATTCTCGACACGAAATCAACAATTTTTAATAAATTTGGTCATTTTAAAATTTGGCCAGATGGCTTAGGACCCACTTTGGAGTCCGGAGTGGCAAAGGGTGGTAATTATTGTATTGCCCAGTATTCCAGAAGTGTACGCACAGCTGAAAGCGAAGATTAGGTACTGAGCTAATAGTGTCCATTCCCTGAAACATATGTGGACCTGGTATTGAGAAAAAACTGTAGAGAGCTACAAAATACTTACGAGCATATCCTGCAGAATCAGCTTTCCGGTTTTCCCTTCTTTTGCTTTCTCGCGAATGACCTGTTTGACTTTGGGAGATATTAATCCTTGTGCAGTTGATTCATGGCTAGAGTGCTTCCCACTTGACTCGACGATAATTTCTTGATTGCTACTGGGCCTTCGGATCCTGAGCTTAGCTTGGCAGACACACCCTTTCTTTCTGGAGACGCGCAATTCCAATTCTCAACTACATGCTTGTTGCAAAAAGCTCTCTTCTTGCTAAAAATCTTGAAAAAACTAAGAATGAAAACAAAACCTTACAACTGCCACTGGTTTAATGACCACACGGTGTTCACATTCTTCTTCCACTGCAGTAGATGGCTCTCAGCTTCGTCACCACTAAATTTGATCACTTGTTCGTAGACGAGAGCAGGCTTATTCTTTCTCCGACCAGACACTTCTTGCAGGACATAGCTGAAAAACGAATATTCTATGGAGATTCAAATCTACGGACAAAAACGAGAAATCTACGGACAAAAACGAGTAATCTACGGACAAAAACGAGTATTCTACGGACATTCAAAACTACGGACAAAACGAGAATCTACGGACAAAACGAGTAATCTACGGACAAAAACGAGTATTCTACGGACATTCAAAATCTACGGAAAAAAAAATATTCTACGAACAAAAACGAGTATTCTACGGACAAAAAGAAATACACCCGAAAATATATCAACACTGAATTCTTGTGCATTGTTGCCCCGTGTCTAATGTTCTTCACGAGACAAATCAAGATTCAAATGAATCTTTTCTGGCGAGATTTCTCTGGAAATATTCCATATAGTTTCCTATAGGGAATTCGCTGGAATGCGGAAAGGAAGCTGGCAATCCTTACAGTTCATTGAATTTTCAGCATTATTAAATTCGTCTGCTTCTGGCAACACGTTATTAAGAAATAGTGATCGCAGGCATATAAGTTTAGAAATTGTTTCAGGTTTGAGTCGATTGCGCAAATCTGCTGCGTTGAGGCGTAGTAGTGAAAAAGCTATTTCGTTGGAGTGCTAGAATCCTGTGTGGTAGATATTCAGCTTTATCCACGGTGTGTCAAAATGCAAAAATAGAAAATAGGGTGGCGTTCTATTTTGGAGTTTTAAGCCAGAAAATAACATGGGTCAAATTTACCCCGTTTTACAGCTTTTAGTATTTCTTTGTAAAATTTATAACTTTTATTATTATTCTAAATCGAATCCAACAAGTTTGTGGAAAGAGCTTTGGACTATCTGATGCAATTTTCAACTTGAGTGAGTCACATTAAAATTCAAAATTCACTGCGGGCCGAAGTTTTTTCTGATTTTTTGCGCGAGAAAATGACCCAATTTATAGAACTACTTTGTTGCTCATGTTTAAAACTACTTATTTTTGGGCTTAAAGAAAGATTGAAGTTTCAGCTTTCTTTTAGTTCAAGTTAGCATTGATACAAATTTAAAAGATAAGCAATAAGATAGTTCTATAACAAGGGTCATTTTCTGGCCAAATATCAGAAAAAACTTCGGCCCGCAGTGAATTTTGAATTTTAATGTGACTCACTCAAGTTGAAAATTGCATCAGATAGCCCAAAGCTCGTTCCACAAAGTTGTTGGATTTAGTTTTAGAATAATAAAAGAAGTTATAAATTTTTACAAGAAATACTAAAAGCTGTAAAAGCGGGGAAATTTAACCCATGTTATTTTTGTGTGTTAAACCTCCAAACCTCATGTATTAGGTTTTTCGGTAAGTTCGTAGCGTTTTTGGGGCTCTAGGTGAATTGAACCTCTACAAATTGAACCCCGGTAAATTGACCCTCCGGTAAATTGAACCTCCGGTAAATTGAACTCGGTAAATTGAACCTCAAAATTTGTCTTGAGAGGATTTTTATTCAAAAGATTTTTAACGCTGGTGTCATATGCATCCCTACCACCAGCCTTTAGCATGGGCTGTATAGGAAAGGGAAAGGAATATTAAAAGGCCACTTGATCCATCTTATTCAACCTCAATGGTCCAGATCCGCTCTCAGTTATTCAGATCAACTTTTAATGATCCAGACCACCCTCAGTGGTTCAAGTCCACCCCAAATGGTCCAGATTGACCCTAAGGGGTCCTTATACACTTTCAGCAGTCCAGATCCACTACAGATAGTTTAGATCCATCCTTAGTGGTCTTGATTTAACCTGGATGTGAAAAATCTTTTGGGTGTTCCTCTTGGTCCATTTGGGTGCCCAGTAAACAGAAATGCAGTCAACCCTCTCCGTTATAAAATTTTATATTATTCATTTTTTGTCATGTGAAGAGCTCTTATAATTTAAATTGTCTTTCTATAATCCAACCTCAGTTCTACTGGATGATCCGTGCACTAACTAAACCAACTGGTCGTCCACTTGAACCAATTTTTTTTAACTTTTTCGGGTTCCAAAACCTGTTCTCTGGACTAATTCGGGCACGCTGAAGATGGTTTGATAGTGGTAAAATGCCGTTTTCTCGGCTATTTTTTGAGCTTTGGTAAAATCGAGTTTTGGTGAAATCAATTATTTCCAAAACTCAAAAATACCCGACAAAACTGCATTTTACTACTATCAAACCATCTTAAGCATGCCGGAATTAGTCCAGAAATAGGTTTTGGAACGTGAAAAACGAAATTTTTTTGATCCAAGTGGACGACCACTTGGTTTTGCTGCACCCAGGTAGTCGTACCCAGATTGGGGGACTCAGGTAGTGTAGTGGTACCGGGTAGAATATTGGTAATAAAACGTTTTTATATGATCCAACCTCAGTTCTACTGGATAATCCATGCACTAACTAACCAAGTGCTCGTCCACTTGAATCAAAAAAAAATTTTGTTTTTCATGTTCTAAAACCTATTTTCTGGACTATTTCGGGCATGCTCAAGATGGTTTGATAATAGCAAAATGCAGTTTTGTCGGGTATTTTTTGGGTTTTGGGAAATAATTGGTTCCACCAAAACTCGATTGTAGCAAAACTCAAAAATAGCCGAGAAACGGCATTTTACCACTATCAGACCATCTTCAGCATGCCCGCATCAGTACAGAAAACAGTTTTCGGATTCGAAAAAGTTAAAATTTTGATCAAGTGAACGACCACTTGGTTTGGTTGGTTCAGACTAAAAAATTTAAATTCCTGCAAATTTTTACTGAAAGTGAGAGTCAAAAAAGTCAATGAGTACACTGAGAGTGCGAGTGAGAGTGCCAGCTGCATATTACCGCGTGGATACTTAAGGGATAGGAAACTACTCCAGAACTGGGGTTACTGCAGTCAAATCGCTGTTTTTAGCATGATCAAACGTGCTCAGGACACGATTCTGGATAGGGTACAATGATCTTTAGCTACTTTCGGCTAAATCCAAAATTTCGGATACTGGAGGTGGATACCCAGTTAGGGAATGTGGTACCAGTGTGATTACATTACTCACCGTGCGAGAATAGGTGATCTCCTAAATAACAGTTTATGGCTCTTACTCAAAAAAAGTAATATCTGCTACCACCGGGATTTGAACCTGTAACCTCAAAATTTGGAGGTGGCACCAATTCACCAGGGGAGAGTTCACCGGACGGAGGAATTACCGCAGTGAATATACGGACTCCCTTGAACACGGTGACCTGGCAACTGGACTGGAAAAAATATCTCTTGAATAAAAAAAATCTCTCAAGACAAATTTTGAGGTTCAATTTACCGAGGTTCAATTTACCGGAGGTTCAATTTACCGGAGGGTCAATTTACCGGGGTTCAATTTGTAGAGGTTCAATTTACCGCCGCCCGTTTTTGGTCTAAAGTAATGTTTAATTCTACACCACTTTTGGCATATGTTGTATGCGAAAATGTTGCTGGGAAGCTGCTCTTTCTTTCTGTTAAAGTGTATTTTTGTTGAATCATTAAATGTTTTGATTTGTATGCTTCAGAAGATGGAGCTCGAAGTTCCAAAAAATGCACCATCTCCGCCATATTCTTGCTTTTACCAGTTCAACAAGCAAAAAATGCAGCAAAAGCCATCAAATCCATCAACAACGTCTACGGAGAGGGCATTTTGGGTGAGAGCACTGCGAGATAGGGGTTCGCAAACTTCAAAGATGAGACTTCAGAGGCTCTTCAAGTCCGAGCTCCACTTTACCCAAGAAAGCTGATGTTTCCGCAGGGCATAATGAAGCTCCCTGATCGTTGGCGTGAAGTGACTAATAATGGCGGTGAATATGTTGCTGATAAATAATATCATTAAATATCATAATATCATTTGTTAGGCAGTTGAAATAAAACAAATAAAATTTTCAAAAAAAAACGCTACGAACTTATCGAACAACCTGATAGCAACATAAATTTACTTCTCAGTTTGTAGCGCTGAGTCTGAGCTTTCTCTTAAGTCCAAATTTGCTGTAATACCACAACAAAAATTCATTTTGAAAAGTTCCAAATTTTACTCTTTTTTCGCCTAATTATTTTATGTTTCTAATTTCGGGTCCTGCCACGAAAACTCTTATTTCCGATTTTCGCCAATTTGACACGCCGTGTATCAGCATTCTTATCGGCATTCATTAAAAAAATGAACCGCTAAAGAACAGCTTCTTTTTATTCATAAAATTCATTTTTCTTTTTTGACATTTAAAATCGAGTAAAATTAGTAATGTTGTTAAAGAAAATAATGTTCATGTTCGAGCAAAACTTAGATCAGGTAGAGGTGGTGACCGTGGCAACAATGGCACAGCTCCTCTAGCGATGGAAGCTCGAATGATGGGGTGATCAAATATCTAGTAATTCTGCAAGTGAAGGTGGGAGCAAGTTGACAGCAAAAACAAAGGATTGAGTAAACATAGAGGATGTTTTAATACTGGACTATTTTATTGGGGCACCATGGTACAATAGGAACCGGGGTACAGACTGGAGAAACAATTACAAGAGAACTAGACAATAAGGTGCTAGATGATTCTGGAGACTTCAGTTCCACCAAGGCAGCAGAAGATATGACTGAAAGAGACTGGAGGCTTCGGCTGTTGGACTGGAGCATCATCTGCTTCCTCATCATCGGAGTGAAATAGGCAGTCTGGAGAGATTCCATGCACTTGAGGTGCGCACGCAAAAAAAGACCAGCAGAAACCTCTTCGTAGACGGAGTGGGAGCGCGAACTGGAGGAGCGAATCGAAACCATATGGAGGGAATCCCGGTGTGCACCATCTGCGACATCACAGGAGAATTCAGCCATGCTGGAGCCGTCGCTGAGATCTGGAAATACAATAGGTGCTCTACAGAGGACACCTTAAATCTGGAGTATTTAATTGAGCCGAGGATGAACCTTTAGGCATAACACACAAAGAAACACTTTTGCCTGGAGCGAAACATTCCCATCTGAACGTTCCCTGAGAAGGTCAAGACCTTCGTCTGTAATCTGGAGAACCATATAGTGATGAGATTTGAAACTCTTGAGCTCACTCTCGTACTGGTTAGAAATCTGGATGAATTAATTCGGCTATCTCTAATGCTGTGTGCGGCATTAGTGATGTCGATGAAAGTCTGGACATAGGTTTCCATTCCGCATTTGTGAATGTATCTGTACAGCTG